>SNQJ01S0126621.1:0-11433 GCA_010110895.2 Picea sitchensis
GATGGGGTCGTTACATATGGTATCAGAGCGGGTTTTACCCATGACTTGGGATCATTATGACTTTCGTTGATTTGATTTTCGATTATAAGGTTGATAATTAAATTGAGTTTTATTCGTGCATGTAATCATGGTTAGAGGACGTCGCAGAGGTAGACGACGGGGTGCTAGGGGAGGAGGCGAGACGCCCCCAATAGCATCCATGTTTGAGGGGTCTAACCCCTAGGGAGACAAACAGGTGGTTGAGCAGAAACAAATAATGGTGGGTGATTTGGTTGCATTGATGAGGTCCTTTCAGTGGATGTTTGAGGCACTGATCAATAGTTTGGACAGAGATGAGGTCAGGGCGCCGACATCCCCTGAGGGTCCACAATGTGCTCCATTCGGTACTGGTAGCATTCACCGCGAAATCGAGAATTTCAAATTTACTAAGTTCTTTGGTGCCCTAGACGACGCCACCACCGAGGCATAGTTAGAGAATATGGTGATGTGATTTTCACTTCGCGACTATACCTCCAACATGAAGGTCCACATGGTAGTCTTTCAACTGAAGGGAAGTGCTCTTCTATGGTGGAAGATGCTCCTGCCACAATTGAACATGGTCGTCGAAGACATGTCATGGGAACTATTCAAAGAACGGTTTCGAGAGAGGTATCTATCAGGGGAATTAATTGATCGTCAACTCAATGAGTTCAACACCTTGCGACAGGGCAGTCGTATAGTCCCCAAGAACGAGGTCCATTTTATGGAATTACTTTGGTAAGATCTGCACTTGAATACTGAGAAACTTAAGTTCAAAAGGATCTTGTTTGGCCTTAATGTCAACATACGTGCAAAGTTTAGGATTCTAATGCCTCAGACCTTACATGATGTCATCCAGAAGGCCCTCATAGTAGAGGATGAGCTTATCAGTGGGGTTCAGAGACAAACTCTAGTGAGACCAGCAGGGAAGGTGTCATCTGGTGTGCAACAACATCAGACACCATCTAGGAGATCACCAGGATATCATGGCTTCGAGAGAGGATCCACTTTCACTACACCTCGGTGACCAGTGCCTCAGTAGCAGACTCCTTACTAAGGACCACCACACTAGCAACAACATCGACCATAACAACAACATTTTAGGCCTGTTCAGCAGAACATACTAGGATTCCATGCTGGGGGGCCGTCAGCTTCTACTTTGGGT
The DNA here is from genome assembly GCA_010110895.2 of Picea sitchensis. NCBI lineage: Eukaryota > Viridiplantae > Streptophyta > Pinopsida > Pinales > Pinaceae > Picea > Picea sitchensis. The sequence goes on from SNQJ01S0126621.1 coordinate 1,184, forward strand.
ATGAGGAGTACTGGACTGAAGAAGGGGTGTTGGACATGTGGGGAGGCACACTACCAGTGCGACTACCCCGTTGAGAGGACTAGAACATATGGATTATCCGAACCCACTACCATAGGAGATTTGGGCAAGGCCCATCGGATTCATGCACTGGTGAATAACTGCGAGGCATAGCACTAGTCGACTATGCTCGATACGTTAGGTACTGTCTCTGACCAGATCCTTAGTATTTTGATAGATCCCAGTGCTACCAAGAGTTTTATTTCTGGTGCAACGCTAAAAAGGATTAGGGTAAAGGAAGTCAAACATGATGAGTTTATATTTGTAGAAATGGATTCTGGAGCCAAACAGAAGGTTGGAGGAAAGGTTACGGGTTGTAGCCTTAACCTGAGAGAGTTTGTCACCAGGGCCAACATGTACATCATGATCTTAGGATCTTATGATATTATGATTGGTATGGACTGGTTGGAATCACATGAGGCGATACTCAACTATAAGATGAAACAATTGAGCTTGGTCGATGATGAGGGACAGAGATGCATGATTGTAGGTATGAACTAGGGATTTTCCCTGAGTTTCATCTCCTCCTTGCAGCTACAGAAGAGCATGCACAAGGGATGTAATATTTATGCAATCCTTGTGTTAAACAAGAAGGGAGTAGCAGAAGGTTTAGAACACCTTCTGGTGGTGAGAGAGTTTGCGAACTTCTTCCTGGTAGAGTTACCTGGGATGCCGCTGGAGAGGGAATTGGAATTTACCATAGACCTAAAACCAGGGACTGAATCGATAACAAGAATGCCTTATCAGATGTTGACCCTGGAATTACAGGAGTTGAGAATGAAACTAAAGGAGTTGCTAGACCTGGGACTTATACGTCCAAGTGTGTCACTGTGGGGTGTTTCGGTTATCTTCATATGAAACAAGGATGGGTCGTGGAGACTTTGCATTGACTATCGCCAATTGAACAAAGAAACGATCAAGAATCAATATCCATTGTCAAGGATTGATGATCTGTTTGATCAGATGAAGGGTGCGATGGTATTTTCAAATATCGACTTCAGATAAGGGTATCACTAGTTACGTATCAAGGAGGATGGAATCACTAATACCACCTTTAAGATGAGGTTTGGACATTACGAGTTTACTGTTTTTCCTTTTGGACTAACAAACGCCCCTCGGGTATTTATGAGTTTGATGAATGGGGTGTTCTGCAACTACTTGGACAATTTTTTCCAAGTATTCATCGATGACATTTTGATTTACTATCGGACGTTGGAGGAGCATGACGAACACTTGCGCTTGGTACTACAATGTTTGCGAGAGAGCAAGTTGTATGGGAAATTGTCTAAATGATTGTTTTATCAATTGAAGATTCACTACTTAGGGAATGTCATCTCTAATGAAGGTATCATCATGGATCCAACAAAGGTTGAGGCTATTATGGAATGGTCTGCATTGACGAATGTCCCGGAAGTGCGTATCTTCATGGGTTTAGCGGGATACTATCGACGGTTCGTCGAGGGTTTCTCAAAGATAGAAAATCCGATTATGGAATTGCAGAAGAAGAACAAGAAGTTTGTTTGGACCGAGAAATGCACAGAGTAATTTCATAAGCTCAAGGAGATGTTGACAACGACACCGATAATGAAGGTCCCTAACATGGACATGAACTTCTTGGTATGCACTGATGCATCCAAGGAAGGATTAGGCGTAGTCTTGATGCAAAATGGTCGAGTGATCTCTTATATATCGAGAAAGTTGAGAAGGCACGAGGAGAATTATGCAACACATGATTTGGAGTTGTTAGCCATTGTTTATGCCTTGATATTTTGGAGACACTACCTTATTGGAGGGAAATTTGAACTAAAAATGGACCATTGTGGACTACAACATATATTTATGCAAAGAGACTTGAACGCGCGACAACGATGTTGGTCGAAATTTCTTAGCGAGTATGATTTTGAGATTACTTACATAAAAGGGAACAATGAATAGAGTGGTTGATGTGTTGAGTCAGATACTATGCATATTTTTGGTGATGCCTCTTCAGACAAATCTACGTGAACATAATTTAACTTTACAATGTGACGATGACTGGTACAAAGAGGTCAAGGGTTTTATCGACATAACACAATGATGGTACCAAGATTTGAAGGATTTACGTTGGATGACGATGGATTATTGATATTTAAAAATCGAATTTATGTACCACTGAACGACAATTCGAGGAGTTTGATGCTAAATGAGGTTCACAAAGCAGTGTACATGGCTCACCCAGGAGTCACGAAGATGAGGGAAAACCTTAAACCCTTATTCTTCTGGAAAGGAATGAAGGAAGACATAGTCAACTACGTATCAAGATGTCTAGAACGTAAGTAGGTGAAGGCTCAACATAGACATCCAGCAGGATTAATACAGCCACATGCTATTCCAGAATCAAAATGGGAGGTCATTTCGATGGATTTCATTGTTGGATTGCCACTGACAACAAGGAGACACGACTCGATTTTTGTGGTAGTCGACACTCTGATGAAGAGTTCTCATTTGATTCCTATGTGTATGACATATCAGGAACCTTACATAGACAGAGTTTTAATCAGTGATATTGTGAGGCTGTATGGCGTGCCTAAGAGGATTATATCTGATCGAGGATCGTTGTTTACTGGACAATTTTGGACTAGTTTCCAAGAGGCATTGGGAACCCAACTTAACTTTAGTATTGCATATCACCTAGAGACAAAAGATTAGACCGAATGAAAAAACCAAATATTGGAGGACATGTTGCGTATGTACGTGATGGACCAACATAAGATTTGGGAAGAATTCTTGCCACTGGTAGAATTTGCATGTAACAACATTTATCAAAGCACACTTAAGATGGCGCCTTTCGAGTTTATTTACGAGAGATCGTGTTAGACGCCTTTGAGTTGGAATCAGCTTGAGGATAGGGTCCTAGTGGGGCTAGAAGTGATCCAATAAATGGAATACCAAATGAAAACATTAAGACAGAGGTTCAAGTAAGCGCAGGATCAACAAAAGAGTTATGTCGATGCACATCATGTCGACCATAGTTACGAAGTTGGCGATCAAGTATTCTTGCAGGTGAAACCACATAAGAGTTTGATTAAGTTTGGAAAGGGTGCTAAAATATCTCCTAGGTTCGTGGGACCTTTCAATATTATGGAAAGGAAGGGGCATGTGGCCTATCGACTAGCCTTGCCTGATTCTTTGAGGCATATGCACGATGTTTTTCACGTATCTGTTTTGAGACATTATATTAGTGATCCTACACAAGTTATTGGCATGAGTTCCTTGCAGGTATTTGATGAGGGTGTTCTCACGGATGAGCCAATCCACATTATGGACCATCACATTCAACATCTATGGCGTCGAACAATAGATCATGTCAAGGTCTAGTGGGACAACTATAGTCCACACTTGACGACTTGGGAGGATGCATATGATATGGGTTAGCAGTTTCCATTTTTGTTTGATAGATATACTTATGATACCATGATACACTTTATTTCGACACTTATATACTGTGAAACATTAGGATGAAATTTAGACCAAGAGGGGGGTGCATGTAAGATCCCTCTCTTGCACGAACTATGCAAACTTATTCTTTGAGGACACTTGCTTGCAAGTGATACAAATTATTATACTATTGGTCGTTTGATTATGATTGTGAGGCATTATGGATATGATGATATGTTATTTTGTTTTATTTACATAGAAAGGTGTTATTGACTGGGTCCCCTGAGTGTGTAGGACTTTGGACCTCGAGGATGCAGAGGCATTGATGAAACCCCTTGGAATATGGATCGAGTCAGGGAGTAGATTGTTGGGTTGAATATTGTTGATGTGAAATATGTACTTATTATTAGATGTTATGATGATTGATTATTATTATTGACATGATTCGTTTATGGATACAGGATGATGATAGCTTTCCAACCAGACTCACATGTGGAGTAGGTGGGTCATGCATGACAACCATAGACTTTGAGGGAGAGGTGTGGGAGCATCCTTACCACAACCTACTAGAACTCCCGCCGTGGCTTGAACTATAGGTTAACGATTACCTAGTTCGAGAAGACCCACGATGTCATGAGGGAAGACTGCGACAGTCGCTCATGATGATTCTAAGGGGCGCGCAATAAGGCATGGGCCTTATTCCTTAGAGTCCCTTAGTCTCCCATAAGATCACCTGGCAGAGTATTGACTCCAAGGGTTTTTGATGTCTACCAAGTCAGTCAAGAGGCAAGTGGCACCCTTGGATCATGTAGTGCGTCCTGAAGGGCATGTCACGCAAGGAAAACAGAAAGAGGCGAGTGGCACCCTTGGAGCACCTAGTGCGTCCTGAAGGGCACGTCGCGATTTTAACTGGTAAGTGAATAAACCTAGTTGGCCTTCAAATCAATGATGTGATAAGTAAGATTTTAAAAACAATTTTTCCCTAATAAAAATGTCACCCAACCTAGTAAAATTTAAAACCTGGGTCTAAGTAGAACATGTGGTCAAAAAAATAATAATAATGAGTAAACATGTAACAACAAGGGGGGTAAGAAATTCAATTTATTTATTAAAGCCAATATTATAATGGAGGATTAAAATTTAAAAAGGGAAATGGTTGTTTTCATCTATTTTTACTAATTTAATTTTAGTTAAAAAAAAAAGAGGGTAAATGGTTGTTTCATCTCCACTTGCTAAATTAATTTTTAATTAAAGAAGAAAAAGGGTAAATGGTTGTTTTATCTACACTTGCTAAATTGATTGTTATTTAAAAAGGGAAAAGGGGAAAACTTAAAAGAAATAGGAAACTTAAAGAAAAAGGGGGAAACTTAAGGAAAAGGGGAAATGTAAAGAAAAAGATGAATGTCTAACTTAGTAAGGAATCTTGTCATTGGAACTTTATAATTATGAACTCAACTAGGATTTAATCAAGGCGTAAGTCATTTAAGAAGTGTAAGGGAATTTTGGGAGACCTAGGAGCAATTTTAGGAATTCTTATAGGTGGGTGAGGGAAATAGGAATAATTAATTAATTAATAAAAGTAATTTTCTAGTGCAACTAGGGGATCGGGTGACATCTGTATGGGGGAGGTTTTTCCTATTTAAAATTAATGAAAAAGGGATTTAATGAGAATTTGGGAAACTAATTACTTAAAAAATATATAAAAAGGATGGAGGAGGAGGAGTATGGATCTCATATTTATGTGTAATGTTATGCTGCTGAATTTTGTCTTGACTGAACTTCTCTTGTGGGAGTTGGGATACCCAACTCGGGTAATGAGTGGTAGCTCGAGCTTACGAGGTGAGCTGGGTGCTAGAATTTCTCTAGTATTGTGTGCATGACCCCTTTGCAGCTCGGGGGGATCAGGGGGAAGAAGAGTACCCGTAGTGTTGGCTGGGAGGTACTGGTGAGGTCACATAGATCGGCAAGAGGGGGATGGACAAAGTGCGCGGGGGACAAAAACTACAAAGCATTCACGTTTGGATAAGGTACGCCAGTTTAATTTGTTACTTGCAATGAAATTTAATTTACACATGTTATTTATCTGTTCTTGGTTGAATATTTCATTTCTATGAGTTGTCTTGCACCTGATTTTCTACGGTATTATTAATACCCTTGCTTGTTGTATTCTGAGTTGATTTCCCTTGGAGAACCCAATTTCTGATTGCAATGACTTCTTTGTGTGGGTTTTATTGATTATTATGAAGATATTGTGTTTTTATCTTCTGTCCCTTATCCCTTAGTCATCATTTCGTTCCTGAGCGGTCGGCCAAGAGATGAATTGATGGTCGTCAATTCAGTGTTTAAAGACCTATAGATTCAAATGCCCTACTTTTTTGTGCATTGATGATGAGTGAAGGATAATTTTTTCCCAACTGTCTATCCCTTACTTATCTCTTCCTTTTATTGATTCATGGTTGAATGATTTGTCTTTGCACCTTCTTGTGAACGAGTACCTCTACGTTGTGATTGCTTAAACTTTGAAAACCTTTGTGTTTCCTTGAAAGGTTATCCCTGCATTTCGTTGATTGATTACCTCTGATTTTCCTTGAATGATCAACTCTGCGTTTCTTTGGAATGTTTAAACTCTATGTTGAATATTTAACCTAGAATGATTAATCTTGAGGGATTAACCTCTGAAGAATCCATTTTTCCCAAATCATTTTTCCTAAACCGTTTTTACCAAATTGTTTATGCCAGAACATCTCCATGTGTTATGATTGTGTTACAACGAATTTGTTATCCATGATTGTCATTACAACAATTTTATTATCCATGATTGTGTTACAACGATTTGTTGTCCAGGATTGTTAATACAATGATTTGGTTATACATGGTTGTGTTACCACGATTTGTTATCCATGATTGTGTTACAACGATTTTGTTATCCATGTTGTTATTACAACGATTTTTCTTGGCGATAACACAACAATATTTATTGTATTACCGAGCACCTCGATTGGTATAATATTTGTGTTTTTTTTATGCTATGTCTGGATTCCCTGGTAAGTTATCTGTGTTTTTATTTAAACGATATATCACTGTGAATTTAGCCTTATCACTGCAGTATCACTGCAAATTTGATACCTACAATATCACTTTACTCAACAATTTCATGGCACATTACACAACAATACATTTACCCACTAATTTCATTGTTGAAACCTGAGTTTTCAATGAACCCCTCTGTGTTTTTGCATATTTATTTCCCCTAGCGAATAACGTTTTTATTCCCTGCATTTTTGGGTAGCGATATTGTTGTTAGCATATTATTCCTGCGTTTAAAATGTTGTCGATACGGATAGCCATGAAAAACAATATTATTATTGTATAGAGATATCACCATTGACTTAGAATTATGTATGGACAATAATCTTGATTGTATGACAACGAAATATTAGACAACAATAAATATGATCCATTCCTTCATTATACATCTAATTAGATGAGAGCTAAGTATATGACAACGAATTATTTAGACAACGATATATATGAGTAATTACTTTATTTACACAGTAAACTATGTCCGTATTGCTATTTACATAGTAATGGTATTGATATTTACATAGTAAACGATATTCATATTCTTATTTCTATATCCATATCCATATTGCTATCTGCATTGTAAATGCTATACATATTGATATTTACACAGTAAATGATATCCATATTGCTATTACACAGTAATGATATTGATATCTATACAACAAACTCACATTTAGTTAATACCTGCGTTATCATTTAACTGGATTATATATCTACATTTTGTCATGACAACATTATTGAACATCATAATTTAAACTTTGTGATTTTCCCTTAAATTATGTGACAACGATTTCATTCAATTTTTTTATACAACGCTATCATGTTTTATAGTTAGTGATATCATGTTAACTCAACATTTCATGTATTTATTAGACTGCTATTAAACAATGAGGTTAATTGTAGACATCAATTTTTGGTAATGTTTAGACAACAATTTGGTATTATTTAGACGATGATGTTGTAATATATCACAATGATATATTGGATTTATAAGTCACAACAATTACAAATGTATTCGCTATATTGTTATGTGAATAATTTGTTGTTTCATTTGCACTAAAACAATTATATTTGATGTATAGTTTCAGTTTTACAAGATAGTGAATTCAGTTTTAAAGGATAGTGATATATACTTATCTGATATTAGGATTTAGAGGAAAAGTGGTGTGAATCTATGGATTCTGGGTAAATACCCGAAGTAAACGTCAATCGTTAGATCACCTGAAGTAGATCTGAACCATCATATCTAGAGGACATGTGGCATGAATCTGTGGATTCCAGGTGAAGACCCTAAGTAAACGTTGACCTTCAGATCATTCGAAGTAAACCTCAAGTGTCAGATTGCCAAAGTGAATCTGAGCCGTCAGATCATCATCTTTGGGAAATTCCTTCAAGAGTTTCTTAGTTGAGATTTGAGATTCACGAAGTCTGAAGTCCTGAAAATCCAAAGTAAATCTCAACCATCCGATCAGTCGAAGTGAATCTGAGTCATTAGATCGTCCAAAGTGAATATCAAGCATCGGATCACCCGAAGTGGATCTGAGTCGTCGGATCCAAGGGAGACGTGACAAAAATATGAGAACTCTAGATAAATATCCAAAGTAATTCATATCCATTCGATCTAGGGGAGACATGGAGAAAATATATGGACTCCGGGTAAAGACCCGAAGTAATCCTCGATCATCAGATTAAGAGGACATGCGTCAGTGGATTATAGCCTCCAGATAAAATCCATTGGGAAAAAGGGTGAAGTTAAGATTTGAGATCTCAGAAGTCCGAAACCCGAAAGAGATCTCAACCGTTGATCGAGAAGAGGGTTGCAGGACCGTTGATCTAGTTGAAAGGTCAACCACCCGAATTAAAGGAAGGACCGTTGATCCAGTTGAAAGGTAAACCACTCGAAGTAAAGGCAGGGTCGTTGATTAGGAGGATAGATGTCTGTAGATCGTCAAATCAGAATATTTAAGTATGAAAGAGAGCAGGTTTTTAAGAGTCGAAAATCTTGAAACCGAAAATCATGAAGGAGATCTTGTTCGTTGATTTTGTAAGAGGTCAGATCTAATCCGTAGGTATGAGAGGGGAAGATATGAACTGCCAGTCTTCGAAGTACCTTCAATATCGGGAGATCTATGGCCCCATAGCATTGCGGGGATATGAGTTGCACAGATGTTGAAAGTTGAGGGAGGGATGCAATTCAAACCGTGGATTTGAAAAGAGGACACGTGGAGGCTCGAGGAGAATTGCGGGCCGAAAAGATGTTTAATTCAAACCACCTTTGGTTGCATCCACAATCATGTGGTCCCGTAAGGTCATCACCCAAGGTTACATCAAGAGGGGTCTTATCTAGAAAAGGAGCTAACACCCAGTATTCTAAGATTTTGTAGGGGAGCGAAAGGGAAGGTCGCGGGTGCCCTTAAACCTGCACCAAGAAACCAAAAGGTTCTGTGTTTAATTACAGAACGAGACCATAAAGGTCTCATAGAATGGTTTGGCTTCAGAATCAGAGATCCTTGACCAGGAGGTCAGACTGGTTCCCCGACTTTCCAAATTATAAACCATGAATGGAGAATTTGTCCTTTAAGAAAGGAATTTTTTTTTATGCCTCGTCATGGGTGTGTTACAAAAGACTAGAATAAAGGAGTATTATGAATATTTGGTGAAGTGGAAAAATATTCCTGATGAATATGCAACTTGGATGAGTGTTGTAGAAATCTAGAAGCATGGAAGGAATATTTAAGACCTCATGGACAAGAGTCCATGAACAATTATGTTCCAAGGGAGTCTGATGTAGGAGCATCAAATGAAATCTTGAATTATGACCCTAGGAGAGTCAAAACATTTACTAAAGAGGGTTGGTTCCCTTAATTTTAATTTTTTCATTGTAACATATAGGTCGAGAGACCTCTAGAAGATGTTTAGATTGAATTTGTTGTATTAGGTGTAATTTTGTTGCTGATTTTTAGAATAGAGTGAGTAATTTCGGGGTTTGTTGAGATTTTGTTAGGCTGTGGTTGTTAGATTCATACGAGGGCTCATTCGAGCTATATCATTATGTAATTTGTGAGTTTGTGAGATTTTGGAGAGTGTGAGGTTGTGTGAGGTTGTGTGTGTATTGATTTCATAGAAATCTGAGACAATTCATCCTAAGTTCTAGTATTGAATTAATAAAAGGGTTTGAGTTCATTTATGGTGTTATATGTATCTTAGTTCAATTTTGATTTTGATCCCCTTCTCCAAAAATCAATTGAAGGATTATGTAATTTAGACTCCCCATTTGATAATGAGTTTGCAAAGTAATTTGTATGTTACAAGTTCGAAAACCCTCAAGTGCTAGATATGGAGCAAAGGTGTTTTGGTGGTCGGATCATATCATATAGAGGATTGAATATTGATTGTTAGATCCAAACCAAAGGAGAGATGGGAACATCATATCATGCTTCAACATGCACATACAAATTATCGATGCTGATCTATGATCGTGATCATATTTAGATCATCCTCATTCTTCGTTGAGCGGGTGGACGAATCAAAACCAACACCATTGATCATGATCAAGATAATATCCTATGACAGAGATCCATAACACAAATTGAAGTTGATCGATCATTAATTTTCTGGAGGTTATGTGCTTTAGATCTAGATCATGAATTGATTTGGTGACGTGTCTCTCTAGAACTAACGTGCACAATGGA
>SNQJ01S0126621.1:18195-30271 GCA_010110895.2 Picea sitchensis
CCTGCAAGGTTAGGACCTCCAAGACACATAATCAACGCTCAAGCCTGGTTTCCCATCGTCTTTAACCATTTAAGGTCTCAGGGCTGGCGACTGTTCTGAGGAACATGGAGGTATCTACATCCCACCCGACACAACTGACCAAGCAACAACTGACCACGATCAATTACAACATACCTAAGAAGAACAATGCGCCCCTTATGGAAGGCGCGTGACCATAATAAGGATACAAGTTTAACATAACCAAATTCGTCATTTCAACCAGTACCATGAGGTGATTATAAAAGGCCTAGGCACTATTACTACAATTATCGTGACATGAGAATTACGCGTAGAAATTGATTTACATAATTCACAAGTAATTCCAATTGTCTAAGACACATTATGACAATGAAATTAACATCATTAACTAACCGGTATTATCATTGCCGTTAACATTATTACCATTGTGCTTGAACGTCATCATTAACATTTCATTTACACCACACTAGCAATATACATCATGCTTGAGAAGACATCCTTTGAATTGTAATTTATGGAGGCACCATTTCTATGAACTNTTATGGAAAGAACAATCATCAAAATGTTCAAAGATGTGGTTATAAGAACAACAAGAATAATAATAATCAAGAGAATAGAAACTATAATTAATTCTCTCCATTACAAGATTAAAATGTTGAATGCTACAAATGCAACAATTATGGTCACAAAGCTAGTGATTGTAGACTACCAACGCATCCCATAAAGACTTCCAACATTAAAGAACAAAAACATAAGAAGACATGGAAAGAAAAAGAAATGGAAGAAAAGGAAACAAAGTGTAAGGTAACCTTATATGCTAAAGATAAAAAGAGTCAATAGTATGTTGACAGTGGATGTTCAAAGCATATTATTGGAGATCAAGACAAGTTCCTCAGTCTGAAAAAGAAATAAAAAGGAAGTGTTACATTTGGATATAATGTCTCTACCAAGATACTTGGAAATGGCACAATCAGTCTAGGAAATAATAAAGCTAAAGCATAAAATGTGCTATTAGTTGAAAATTTGAAGCCTAATCTCCTCAGTGTGATCCAAACATGTGATCAAGGACACATACTCATATTTGACTCTAAAAAATGTGAAATTAGAAAAGAAGAATGAGGAAAACTAGTGGTTGTTGCACCAAGGACACCAAGCATTGTTTATATCTTAAACATTGAAGAAGAAGAAAAATGTTGTATGAGCCAAATAGATGAAAGATGGTTATGGCACAGAAGAATGGGACATATAGGTTTTGACAATTTGATAATAGTTAATAAAAAGGAAGTTGTGATAGATATGCCAAATATTATTAAACCTTCAAACTCTATTTGTAAGCACTGCCAACATGGAAAGTAGACAAGAGTAAGATTTGAGACAAAATAATACTCTACATCAAAACCATTAGAAATTTTTCACACTGACCTCTATGGAACAATATGAACTAAAAGCATGCAAGGTTAACATTACTTCATTTTATTCATTGATGACTATACAAGGATGACTTGGGTATCTTTTCTTAAAGAGAAATTAGAAGCATTCAACAAATTTAAAGTCTTCAAAGAACATGTTGAAAATGAGACTGATCTCAAAATCAAGTACCTAAGATCAAAAAAATGGAGGGGAATTTACCTCATATGAGTTCAATGAGTTTTTTGAAGCTCATGGAATTAAAGACACTTTTCAGCTCCAATAACTCCTCAACAAAATGGAGTTGCTGAAAGGAAAAATAGAACTGTCTAAGAAGCAACCATAACTATGTTAAATGAAGCCAAACTCCCATATATCTCTTGGAGAGAAGCCATATATAAAACAACATATATACTTAATAGAGAACAACTTAGAGTTAACCATGACAAGACACCCATATGAGTTGTGGTTTGGCTGACCATCATCAGTAAAACACTTTAGATTCTTTGGGAGCAAATGCTATATAAAAAGAGATGGTGATAATATAGGGAAATTTTATTACGGATCATATGAAGGTATATTTCTTGGCTACTCATCCAATAAAAAGGCCTAGAGATTCTATAATTTGAGGTTGTACAAAATTATGGAAAGTGCAAATGTAAAGGTGGATGATCTAACATCAAGAAGATTTAAATCTCAAGGCAATTTACAAGTTGATGAAAGAATAAGATATGCTGATGATGATGAAGAAACTGAATAAATACAAGAAGAAGAATCACAAAGAGAAGAACAAAACTAAGAGGAAGCATCACCAAGACAAGAGTCAAAACAACCATCAATAAGAGTACAAAGAGATCATCCTAAAAGTCAAATCATAGGCAAAAAAAATGATGGAGTTGAAACAAGAAGAAGGATAACATATGAATCGGAACAAGAAATTATCTCCCTAATAGAACCCAAAACATTTGTAGAAGCTAGCAAAGATGAATATTGGATTAAAATCATGAATGAGAAGCTTGATCAAATAGAGAGAAATCAGACCTGGGAGCTCAACCCAAGACGAAAACAAAAAAATGTGGTAGGGACCAAGTGAATTATTAAAAATAAAGTTAATGAAGATGGCCAAACTATAAGGAATAAAGAAATATTAGTGTGCAAAGGATATGCACAAGTAGAAGGGATTTACTTTGAGGAAACATTTTCCCCAATAGCCATATTATAATCTATCAAGATGTTCTTTGAATTTAAATGTTTTAAAAACTTCAAAATATGTCAAATGGATGTCAAATAAGCATTCTTAAATGGAAATCTAGAGGAAGACGTTTATATAGAACAACTTGAAGGATTTATATTATCAGAAAATAAAGACTATGTCAACAAATTAAAGAAAGCATTACATGGTATCAAACAAGATCACAGGGAATGGTTTTCATTACTTGATAATCATGTACAACAACAAGGTTACAAAAGAGGAGCCACTGACAACAATCTTTACATTAAAATTGAAAATAAGAATATGATTATTATTGTAGTATATGTGGATGATATAATCTTTGGAAGTAATCTAAATCCTATAAGCAAACAATTTTCTACAGAAATGCAAAAAGAATTTGAGATGTCAATGCTTGGTGAACTAACATTCTTCCTAGGTTTACAAGTTTCACAATTAGACAAAGGAATATTCATATCTCAGATGAAATACATTAAGGAAATGTTGAAGAAATTTCAAATGGAAGATTGTAAACTTAAGAGCACTCCTATGATTACAAGATGCAAACTAAGCAAAGATGATGAATCACTAGAAGTAGGTTGAACCATGTATAGATCAATGATTGGTAGCCTATTGTATGCAATGACAACACGAATAGACATTATGCAAGTTGTAAGATTAGTGGTCAGATTTCAATAAACACCTAAAGAGACACATATGAAGGAAATTAAAAGGGTTTTTAGATATCTCAAAGGCACCTTGGATTCTGGATTATGGTATCCAATAATAGAATACTTCACATTAACTACATATATTGATGCAGTCTGGGCTACAAGTGTGGATGGAAGAAAGAGCACTATTGGAGGTGCATTCTTCCTAGGAAAATGTCTTGTGTCATGGAAGACTTACGAATAAAGTATGATCATATTGTTTCTTCCTGAATATATTGTTTCTTCCTGAACATAAGTTGAATATATTGTTTCTTCCTCCTGTTGCACTCAAGTTATTCGGATGAAACAAACTCTGGAAGACTTACGAATAAAGTATGATCATCCAATTCTTCTTAACTATGACAATACCAGTTCCATAAACCTTTATAAGAATCCTGTCATGCACTAAAAAACCAAGCATATCCAAATCAAAATTATTTTTTTAAGGGAATATGTTACTCAAAAAGTTGTTAAAGTGGAATATGTGGACACTAAATAATAGATTGAAAAGATATTCAAAAAACCTTTACCCATGAGTACTTTTGAATACCTTAGACATAAATTGGGGGTAATCTCCATATCTAATTGAATTTCACAGGTTTCATCAAAGGACGAGTACATGGGAAGGAGGATTATAACCTTAGAGGGAGAAGGGAAATATCCCTTTTGCTATTTCTATCCAAGGGGGTGGATAAACGGTAAAACCCAATTAAGAAATAAGGCGTTTATATTGTGTTTCGATCAATTCCAAAGGGGGATAATGTTGGACATGGTGTTGGCATTGATGGAAAAGGAGATCAATATGCTCAATATTGGACATAATGTTATGAAGTTGACATTCATTTCAAATAGGGTATATGGTGTTAGTATTGTCATTGATGCAAAGAGGTCAATGTTATGCTCATCAACATCAAAATTGTGCATATGATATTGTCAAACTCATGCATTGTCTAAAAAAAATGAATACTTATGGATAATAAATTTGTCGTATCTAAATGCAAAGGGGAAAGATCAAAATATAATTCTCAATAAAATGTGTAAAAGGGTCTGTTATGAGAGTCTCTATTAGACATCTTGATCTCTAACTTGGATAACTTCGACTAGCATTGCCTTCGACTTCGACTTGGATAACTTCGACTAGCATTGCCTTCGACTTTGACTTGAATTTTCTTCGAATTTGACTTGGATAGCTTTGACTTACATTGCCTCTGAATATAACTTGGATAACTTCGACTAGCATTGCCTTCGAATTCGACTTGGATAACTTCGAATTACATTGCCTCCGAATTTGACTTGAATAAACTTTGACTCACATTACCTCTGACTTCAACTTGGGTAAGTTCGACTTGCATTGCCTTCGACATCAACTTGATAAATTCGACTTGCATTTCTTTACTCTTGGTTGACTTGAATTTGGTCGACTTACTTTTCCTCGACACAAATTTCATTTTGGTTGACTCATTTTCCCATTTTGACTTCTGGGTGGTTGACTCTATTTTATTTTTTGACTCGACTTGTGATTTGAGTGGTCAAGAATTTCCCGTCATATAAACAGTTGGAGTTACAATTTTTTTAAACAGATAATTCCACTTACGGATTAGAGATATTGATCTTCAATGATACAACAAATACAATATGCCTAGAGTAACTATAGAGGAACAAGTATTGGATGACTAAGGTCAATGGAAAACGAAATCATAAATTCTATGGATCAACGATGGACAATGAAGATTGATCGTAGATAGTTGTATCAATATGGAAGTGTGAGACCAAAATAAGAAGAATCAATCCATAACTAAGATCGACTCATAAAGACTAAAAATATGATTAAAGATAAGTAACACCTCAAGATCAGGGTTTGTTCAAAGAACTGTTACAACAATAGTAAATTGTTTTTAACACCCATATATTCAATTAATGATGAAAAATTACAAGGGATTTGAAGTCTTTTGAATTAAAGACAAAAATTTTAATGAAAAAATATTCGCACTATTACTAAATTAAATGAAGAGGTGCATTGTTTCATACAAAGAGATACAATGTTTCAAATTCATACATGTTGGAATACTATATAAATAGAAAGGTATAATTGAAGGAGAGTGACTCTATGGTCTAATTCAAAAGATCAAAAATAGAAGCAGAGTCCAAGAAAGTATATGAAACCTGAAACATACACATGATGTGAGGGTGGAAGGGAGGAGAAAGTGAGGATTGGAGTCCTCTATAGGTTGAAACCTGAAACATGGAGTTGCAACTTCCTCAAGTTGGTGCTTGAAAAAAAGAGGATTGGATTCCTCTACAGGTTGGAGCTTGGTCTATAGGGAGTTGGTGCTTCCTCAAGTTGGTGCTTGGAAAATACGGGATTGGTGTCTCCTTGAGTTGGTTCTCAAAAGAAGAGATATTGGTGTCTCTTACAAACTGTAACTTGTAAATGAAATATAATTTTTATGATTGTTACTGTTGGTGCAATTATATGTTCAATAAAATGAAATCATTTAATATGTCAATCCAGTTTCATAATCCATAGATTTGATGTATTGTATGTACCAATAACAATTAATTGTATATGTATGTTGGGTATAGTCTATGTAAGAAACCACTTTTGAAACTAAATACTATGTTTCACACCTTTCAAATAACACTCCACACATAGAATTCAAAATTCAGAAAGCAAAACTGATCAACGAATGTATATTTCAGAATTCTTTCTTAGGGGATGGATCTGCTCATTGTTGGATCATGAAAGATAGATATGAACTATTATTCTATCTCCTCGGACAACCACAAAAATAATAATTAACATTTTGGAAACTCAACCGAGCTTAAAATAACTACCAGGTAGGGTAAAAACACTCCATTATAAGTGCATGTATGGTGAGAGATGGAGTTCTTAATTGTACATGTATATGAAAAATTTAACCTAAACAATTATGGGAAAGAAAGATGAGTATGGTAGAATTCTCCATTACAGGCTCATGTATGGTGAAATATGGAGATCCAACCCATCCTTAGATTTGCATAATGAAAGCAACACTACAAAATTTGTATAGACAAAACATTAAAGCACTTAAATTGAATAATTATTCTTGCATACTCACACTAAGATGTCAAATCATTACTCAAAGATCTCACACACACAACTCTCTCTTATTCAAAATTACCACACATCCAGGGGACCTGCTACTAAATGCATCAATGAAACATACCAGAGAAGGATTTAAATTCTTTAATCAAAACATGAAAGTACTATGTTCACACACACACAAAAAAAATCAAAATCATATTCATAATTAATTACAAAGAGACTTACCTTATTTGGTTCGGTGGGCCCTTTCCATACCAACAAGGTATCTCTTAATAAAACTTACAGTAGAGAATATGTAAACACAAACATACAATCTATAAAAAAAAATATTTATCATTGCTTCATAAAAATGGAGGTACCTTGAGGGTATATTGATTTCAAAGAGGGTATATGATGTTAGTATTTTCATTGATGCAAAGAGGTCAATATTATGGTCATCATCATCAAATTTGTGCATATGATATTTTCAAACTCACGCATTGTCTAAAAAAAATGAATACTTATGGATAATAAATTTGTCCTATCTAAATGCAAAGGGGAAAGATCAAAATATAGTGCTCAATAAAATGTGTAAAAGGGTCTGTTATGAGAGTCTCTATTAGACATCTTGATATTTGACTTGGATAACTTCGAATAGCATTTCCTTCAACTTCAACTTGGATAAATTCGACTAGCATTGCCTTCGACTCTGACTTGGATAACTTGACTTGAGTTTCCTTCGAATTTGACTTGGATATCTTCGACTTACATTGCCTCCGAATCTAACTTGGATAAGTTTGACTAGCATTTCCTTCGAATTCGACTTGCATAAATTTGACCTACATTTCCTCTGACTTTGACTTGGATAAAATTTGACTCGCATTACCTCCAACTTTGACTTGGGTAACTTCGACTTGCATTGCCTTCGACATCGACTTGATAAATTAGACTTACATTTCATGACTCTTGGTTGACTTGAATTTGGTCGACTTACTTTGCCTCGACCTGAATTGCATTTTGGCCGACTCATTTGCCCATTTCGACTTCCGGGTGGTTGAATCTATTTTATTTTTTGACTCGACTTGTGACTTGAGTGGTCAAGAATTTCCCGTCATATAAACAATTGGAGTTAAAAAAATTTAAACAAATAATTCCACTTACGGATTAGACATATTGATCTTCAATGATCTAACAAATACAATATGCCTAGAGTAGCTATAGAGGAATGTGTATTGGATGACTAAGGTCAATGGACAACGAAATCATAAATTCTATGGATCGACGATGGACAACGAAGATTGATCGTAGATCGTTGGATCAATATGGAAGTGTGAGACCAAAATAAGAAGAGTCAATCCATAACTAATATCGACTAATAAAGACTAAAAATATGATTAAAGATAAGTAACACCTCAAGATCAGGGTTTGTTCAAAGAATTGTTACAACAACAGTAAACAATTTTTAACATCCAGATATTCCATTAATGATGAAAAACTTTCAAGGGATTTGAAGTCTTTTTAATTAAAGACAATTTTTTTAATGAAAAAATGTTCGCACTATTACTAAATTAAATGAAGAGGTGAATTGTTTCATACAAAGAGACACAATGTTTCAAATTCATACTTGTTGGAATACTATATAAACAAGAAGGTATAATTGAAGGAGAGCGACTTTGTGGTATAATTCAAAAGATAAAAAATAGAAGAAGAGTCCAAGAAAGTATATGAAACCTGAAACATACACATGATGTGAGGCTGGAAGGGAGGAGCAAGGGAGRATTGGAGTCCTCTATAGGTTGAAACCTGAAACATGGAGTTGCATCTTCCTCAAGTTGGTGCTTGAAAAAAAGAGGATTGGATTCCTCTATATGTTGGAGCCTGATCTATAGGGAGTTGGTGCTTGGAAAATACGAGATTGGTGTCTCCTTGAGTTGGTTCTCAAAATAATATATATTGGTGTATCTTACAAACTATAACTTGTAAATGGAATATAATTTTTATGATTGTTATTTTTGGTGCAATTATATGTTCAATAAATTGCAATCATTTAATATGTCAATTTGGTTTCGTAATCAATAGAGTTGATGTATTGTATATACCGATAAAAAATAATTGTCTATGTCTGCTGAGTATATTCTATGTAAGAAACCACTTTAGAAAATAAATACTCTGTTTCACAGCTTTCAAATAACACTCAACACATACAATTCAAAATTCAGAAAGCAAAACTGATCAACAAAAGTATAATTCAAAATTCTTGCTTAGGGGATGGATCTGATCATTGTTGGCTCATGAAAGATAGAGATGAACTATGATTCTATCTCCTGGGACAACCACACAAACAATAATTAACATTATGGAAATTCAATCGAGCTTAAAATAACTACCAGGTAGGGTAAAAACACTCCATTATAAGTGCATGCATGGTGAGAGATGGAGATCTTAATTATACCTATATATGCAAAGTGTAACCTAATCAATTCTAGGAAAGAAATATGAGAATGGTAGAATTCCCCATTGCAAGCTCATGTATGGTGAAAGATGGAGATCCAACCTATCCTTAGATTTGCAGAATGAAAACAACACTATAACATTTGTCTAGAAAAAACATTAAAGCACTTAAATTGAATAATTATTATCGCATACTCACACTAAGATGTCAAATCATTACTCAGAKATTTCACACAAAAAAATCTCTCTTATTCAAAATTACCACACATCCAGGGGACCTTCTACTAAATTCATCACTGAAACATACCAGAGAAGGAGTTAWATGMTTTAATCAAAACTTGAAAGTACTATGTTCACACACACACACACACATAGAAAATCGAAATCAYATTCACAATTAATTACAAAGAGACTTACCTTAGTTTGGTTGGTGGTCCCTTTCCATACCAACAAGGTATCTCTTGAGAAAAATTACAGTAGAGAAGATGTAAACGCAAACATATAATCTATAAACAAAAATTATATAATTGCTTCATAAAAATGGAGGTACAATCCACAGTCGTTCCAGAACCAAAATTACAACATAACTGTGCTTTATTTTATTTCTCTATATCCTATCATCTACAAGGCTCTCTATTCTAAAGAGAAGCAACTGTTACAATCCAAGTCTGAAGATAAAATCAAATATTTGTATAATTATTACAATTGGATGATACATCGATTTTTAAGGAAACTATTTCATCCTCATGACATGAACTGCATGAGTGATGAAATGTATCGTGACCTCCAATGAACAGAGAATGTTCAAACCAACAAAATTCCTTGAACTCATCGAGAACAATATCATTCCAACAAAAAAGCCTGGGAATTCATAACATGTACCAGACACACACAACTGCATAACTTGGTACCCGACACACACAATCATACAAGTCGATACCGGACGAGCATAAAAATCGGTACTAGATGAGCGTAAAAATTGGTATTGGATGCACACATGCATACAAGTCGGTATTGGATGAGCGTAACAAACGAGTACTGAATGATATTAGGAATGGGTACCGGATGATCTAAACAACGAGTATCGAACGATGTCAACAACAAGTATCGGATAATCTCAACAACATGAATTGTTATCATGAAGTCTTCTTGAACCATCCAAAGAAATTAGAAAGTTCTTTGAACATCAAATATTCAATCCTAATTATTAATAAATCACCATAAATTATGATTAAACATCAATTACCTCATGGTACGCAATAATTTTTTAAAGGGCATGTATGATGAGGAAACTAGGCAGAAGGTGCATCGGTATTAGGAAAAATTGGTCAAGATATGGGCAAGATAAGGAAATTGGAGGTGACAAAAAGGAGGCTCAATAGTTACATTTAAAAATTTAGAGTTTTGTACATTCTTGTTGATAAATTGTTATAAATTAATAAATAATTAATTTAATTTGAGAAAAATAAGCAATACTGATTCACCCCCCCTCTCAGTGTTGAACAACATTCCAACAATAAATTCTACCCTTAAAGGTGATATTTTAACCTATACCACCAAATTATTATCATCATGGACTATTGATAAGAAACTCATTTGCAAGCCTTGGTTTGAACAAAGAAAGATACACAATTATGTAGCATTCTTGCTACTACACATCAAATTAAGAACACAAAACCAAATTCAAACAAGGTGCACACTTATAAAACCATTACATAGAAACATAAGTACTACAAGTTGCATTAAATTTCACAAAGATTCAAACTCATTTTTCATTAATGGATTCACAATTTAGGCTCTAGTACTTGCTTCCAAAATATTACTTATTAACTTACATGCTTAATGAGCATATCATAGAGAACATAGATAAATTCCTTCAAGCATTAGAGGCTTCTTTTTGAGGTTGAGGTTAATGGATTAGGAATTTATAAAATCACAAACAACACACCCAAACACAAACATTGGAATCCCCATCTAGATGCTTATATTTTAAAACTTTATGTCTATCTTCAAATTATTCTCATTATGAAGTTGTCAAAATCAAAACTAAACAAAAGAGTCATTTTGTAACTCTTAACCTAAGTGCTAAGGTAATATCTAAAGAGATCTCCCCTTTTCTCATGGATAACAAATGATTATTACCAAAGTTTTTAACTACTAATATAATGAGCTCAACATTTACATTATTTTCCTATGAATCAATAGGGTTATCATCCAATGATTACTTAGATCAACAAATTTTGTAGAAGGTCCATGCATTCATTATTTTCTACAAAGCAAACTCAAAATCTTTTCTTTAAATTTTTTATAATTTTCATTGATGTTATCTCATTATCATATCTACTCAACCAAAATTTGATATAAACAAGGCAAAATTAATCATTCTCCTTGTTAATGGAAGCATACTGATATGAAGTCAATCTTATTCAAAACCCTCACTTAGTTAAGGAAACAAATTTCCAGTGACTAACATGTACATTAAATCATTCCACATAAACTTAACACATATTAACAAGATTGCAGAAGGCATAACTTCCTTATATGAACTTGAATTGAATTTTTCTTTGCACTACTAGAAAAATATCGATGAATAGAATAACATTGAAGGGATATGGACTTTGTCCAAAGTTTTGAACCTAAAAAGATTGTTTAATTCCCCAAATAAGGTATGAAAGTCTTAGAACCCCAAGTCACCAAAATAAGATTTTCCTCTAAAGAGGACCATATAAGTCCATGGTTCTATTTTCTTTTTCTTTTTTCTTATTTAAAATACTAAGGTAGATGACAAATTATATAGGGATATGTGTTGAATTATTAAGGCATAATAGAAAAATATCCACTTCCTAAACTAGACCATACTTGAATATGAGAGTGTAGGTTTCCACAATTAGTCATAATGTTGTTGAAGAAAAATCTCCCGGCGGACAGGTAGATCTCCTCAAAGATCTAGACTCTTAACACTAAGATAGAAAGTTCTTATCATGGTCACTGACTTCCTTTTAGGTCTACACAAACTAATGCATGAAGAGGAAGGGGGAAAGACGTACCTTTTATCGGTGTTTGTCCCTGCACACTCTGAGTTGAACTCCAATCTTGAGCTCCTCGATAAGCCCTGTAGACAAACAAAGTACAACCACTTCCTATTCTATCGAGATTAGTTTGAAGCAGACCTATCTACTTAGAGACAAATTCATGTAATGTCAAACACAAATTAGA
>SNQJ01S0126623.1:8461-19440 GCA_010110895.2 Picea sitchensis
TTATATTGTTTTATAGGATTTGTTCAATGAGAGTTTCATTATGAAGCTTATAAGAATTTGTTCTTATTTTAGTAATATTAATTTTTTTCTTTAAGCTAGCTATCTAACATAAATATGGTTTTCATATTATAACTTTTGTCTTTATAGGACATTAATTTTGTGTCTATAACTTATGTCTTTAAAAAGTGGCAAAGTTGTTAGTTTTGAACTAATGTTTGGTATATTCTCATTTTTACAATGCATTAAATTAAACATCAAACTCTTAAATATTTTTCTACTATGTATTAATTTAAATGTTTCCTTTTATGTTCACTGTGGACTGCTAAAAAACACATGATAAAATTTAACATATTTCATTGTGGATTATTCTTGGGCCTATGGGGACTAATAAAATTCAACATATTTCATTGTGGACTGATAAAATTCAACATAAAGTTGAACTTTTGGGTCTATCATACTATGTATTAATTTAAATGCTTCCTTTTATGTTCACTATGGACTATTCAAAAAAACAGATAAATTCAACATATTTCATTGTGGACTGATAAAATTCCACATAAATTTGAAATCTTGGGCCTATACTACTATGTATTATTTAAATTATTTCCTTTATGTTCATTGTGGACTGTTAAAAAACACATGATAAAATTCAACATATTTCATTGTGGATTGTTCTTGGGCCTATGGGGATTGATAAAATTCAACATATTTCATTGTGAACTGATAAATTCAACATAAATGAACTCTTGCTCCTATGGGGATTATTATTACTCATTTCCTACTTTTCCATAAGAAAAATTGATGGTTGCGGGAGATTCTGAGGTCACTATCGATTGGATAAATTCCAAATCCAACCTGAACTTGATATATCTCAACAACTGGAAAGACAAGATCAAAAACTTAAACAATAGATTTGAATCTATCAAATTTATGCACGTACATAGAAAGATCAACAAAGTAACAAACAAGATCAGAAGCCTTAATAATATATTTGAATCTATCAAATTTATGTGCGTACATAGACAGTTCAACAAAGTAGTAGACAACCTCTCTAAAAAGGCACTCAAAGGGAATTGTGGCTATGGCTCTTTTATGAATAAATTGTTCATGGAATTGTTGTATGTATAGAAAAATTTTACATTTTCTAGCTTGGATCTTTACATATGTCCCTTTTTTGAATAATTTTGTATATGACACTAGATGACCATTTATAACTTTACTACAATGTAAAAATGTGGAAGGAAGGAAAGACTATAGATCGTTTTTTATCATAACTTTGTAGATCCATATGTAACAAAAAAAATCATTTGATTCTAATAGAATAACAGTGAAATTATTCTTTTCACGTGAAAAAAAATAGAAATAACTAAGAAAAGTAGTGTAACAATGGGCTAGAAGACATAGAAATAAAGAATCACTTGAAAAAATGGAAGAATGAATAAATCCACTATAAATATTAAAAAGTAAGAGAGACACACACAAGGGGATCTACACACACTTGAATTTGAACCTAGGACATTTACATGGTATTTATCATTTCGATATTTTCAAAGAGACATGGTCTCACATTTACATCAAAATCTCAATTTACATGAACATCTCAATGAAAGGTTTTAATGGTCTTTGAATTCACCTTATTTCTCATACGAACAACTATGAGAAAACTACAAAGATGATAACAAAAGCACAAGAAGAGATAGAAGAGATATTTTCTCATGTAATATTTTGTCTTGTCTTGATTTTACTTGCACTATGATTATTTATATAAAATAATGGATGAAATAATTTCAATATACTATTTTTTTGATTTCAAAAAGAAATATCAAATTTTATAGTTTCTTATGAAATTTCAAAATGAAATATTCAAGAAAATGTGAAATAAAATTAAAATTTTATAGTTCGTCAAATTTTATAGTTTCTTATGAAATTTCACAATGAAATATTCAAGAAAATGTGAAATAAAAATTATAGTTTCTCACTTATAATTTAAATTTTGTTTGATTTGGAATATGGATAAAAATAGTCAAAACAAGTCATCAAATTTAATATAAGTCCAACAATAAAAATAGTCAAAACAAGTCATCAAATTTAATATAAGTAAATGATCTTCATTAAAATTTATCAGAATTAAAAGTTTTTTTAAGCCGTCAATAGTCCCTTATAATGACATGGAAAGGGGTCCTAGTTTCGATATGAAGTTATCATTTTCATATGAAAAAACATTGAATGATCAAATTGCAAATAATGAACACATTTATCCTATATGTAGTAAATTGGTTACATCCATTAAAGGATTTGTGTATATGATTTGGATAATTTGTAGGATTAAAGTATAATCATACAAAGTATAGGTAAATTTAGGTTCCCTAGATACAATCTATAGGTTCTTCCCTGAAATTGTAAATAAGTCTTGCTAAACTTTATTTAATTCATCAAAAATATAACTTTTCTTAATTGAATCCAGACCATGAAAGTAAACTAAACTGGAAATTATTATAGAATCCAAGATATTCATAAATATGTGTAATTTCAATGCAAAATATAAAATTATGGAATGTACATTTGTCACTTGTTTAAAGAAATCGTAATGGTATTCCATCTTCAATTATTCGTTCATGATCGGCTTTGGAAATTTTCCATTTTCTAACTTTTGTTTTTTTTCTTGATTGAAATTCTATTAACTTTATGCATGTTGCACATACCAAACGACTATATTGACAACTTATGGCATATGAATGGTAGTCTTGAAAGTGAACATGAGTATCATTTTGATGGGTTTCTTGAAAAAAATATCCTTTCAATACAATGGATCCTCTTTCATATATAAAGCTGTTATAATCAAAATCTTCTAATAGCCTCATCTTTTGTTCTGTGCATCACATCAAATAATATTTCATGTTTTCAGTGTTGTCTACGGGTGCAACCATGGAAAAGACGTCTCCTGCAAATAATTGGATATATTGGACAACAAATAGTTCGTGTTATATTATCACACAAGTACATCTACAAGTTATTTGAAAAAAATTAAAAACATAAAAATTACCTTCTCTAACAAGATCAAAAACTCTATCGCCATCAACTAACACTATAGTTTCATTTGATTCCACCTCCTCTGATATTTCAAGTGGCATTTTCCCTTTTACATTAAGTTTGGTATGTCTCCAAGCTTTAACATATTTTGCATTTTTCGTTTTCACAAATATCTATGAATTATGTGTCCTGTATCCAAACTGAACAAAAACAAGACTCATTTCTTCTATCAAATGCAAACACATTTTGATAACATTTTGTTTTAACTGAATGTATTTTCCGTGTCCCATGTATTGTATTGGCATCATATCAGAGTGATCGATTTACATCTTGGATTCCAACATACCAAAAAAACATGCACAAGACAATAACTTGTTAACTTGAAATCTCTCACGAAAATGATTGAAGATTGAATATAAATTTAAACACGTTCAAATAAAAATATACTGTGTACATGTGTAATACATGTATATATAGACACACCTGCGCACATCCCTTGACGGATTATATTCATGGCTTAGCACCATTTTGTACCATTCAACAACTTGTTCAGTGGATTCAAATTGATCAGCATGCGGGTTCATCTGATACCTTCAAAGTGCTCATTTTACACATGCCCCTACACCATTGTGCTCTCCTTTTCCATGACCAGTCTCAAAAAAATTCCAACAATGTGTAATGTTTGACTTTTTATGAAGACGATATAACCAATAGAATGATTGTGAATATTTGAACTAAACCGCACACCCATCTGACCATATCCAATGTCGATCAAATCTGATTTCACGTTCTTTCAATGAATCATAAAATTTATCAAAACAATGTTGTACATAATGTGTGTCGTGTGCTCGATCACCACTTATATAAAAGCAATATTCTTTAATAACATGTCGATTGTTGTTGGTCCTTTCTATGTTATCAAGACTTCATTGAGCATGTCTATATAGAACGTGGAAAAATATTGTGGCTTGATCATAATGATAATATTCACTTTGTGTTTATTTTTGTGTAGCAAATGTGTAATTCTCTGCAAAATCAACTATAGACAAAATTGTCCCTGGTGGAAACACTTCATGGGATTGTTTGAATTGTAGGTCTTTCCATAGAGCTCTATGTGAATGCTTGGTGTATTTATAAATTTCTTCCTAAAACTTATTCAAAAAATCTATCACATAGATTTTATCTACTATCAAATCAATACTTTTGGAAATAACATTTGAAGAATGTGGAGCCGTGTTGTTCATATAATCATATCTCTTCCAATTGGTTGTTATATTAGAAAATGATTGATCATTCATATCAAGATGATACTTTGAGTGAAACAAAATTAGATTTCCACAACGATCACATTTCTTTCCACCAACACATTTGTTTTTGTAAAATAAATAATCACCTTCTCTTTCACATAGAATTTCAGATATAAAAGCACAAAATGTGGAAGGAGGAGGTGAACTTGGCCATAAAGTTTTACCAAAATAAAAAAAGGGTCGTAATACAATTCAAATTCCGCATGACAACGACAACAACAACTGTCACAAATAGTGATGGGTCTAACAAACCATGTTTTTTATTGCACAAATGTATTGATGGAAATTTTAACTTCTTTGTGCTCTTCTTTGAACTTATTGAACAATTCTATTTGTGTCATTGGAAATACATGTTTCGGATGTTTTTCATATTGTTTCTTTGCTATTATTTGTCACAACATATCCCTTGTATGTGGTGAAACACAATATTTTTCCAACCAACAATTACGGGTCAATTCTTTAAGATTTTTTGCAAGTCTATCTTTGTAGGGTTGTCTAGAAATCACTATCTAACAATCCAATTCATCATTTGCATCTATTTGCATTCGAAATTTTCTATGTTTGTGCAATTTTTTTCTTGACATTCCCATCGTTTTTGTCATGTGTCCTGTCAAACAATATTTTATATTGCTAGATGAAATAGTCATTGTTTGTATCGCTCTACGTGCAACACTGACATTTGTTTTTTAGATTTTCCAAAATCTTTTAATACACTAGTTATATTGTCAAAGACATTATGGTTTACCTGTGTATCTTTTGTCGACTTTTGAATACCCAATAATGTTGTAGCTTCTTTTAACTTTCGTGTCTTTATTAGACAAAGTAAAATTTGAGCTTGTATTGTTACTGATTCATCTTTGAAAAAAGTATTATACATATTCTTAGTTCGATATCTTATATAATTCTTACCTTTTTTCCTTCCCAAAATTGTGAGTATTAACATTTTCTAATATTATCAATGTTGATAGATTCTCTTTCATATTTCAATTTAAAGTTTATATTAAAAAAACAAAACACGAACATAAATTCACTAAACTATATATACAAGTGTTCATCTTGTACTATCTAAATTTATGTACATACCTATAGGCGATTCATCTTCTGCTTCAATTTTGGTTTCAATGTCTTCTGCTTCAATTTTGGTTTCAATGTCTTCTGCTTCAATTTTGGTTTCAACGTCTTCTTCGACATTATGAGACAATTCTATTTATGTTTTTTGAAAAACATCAAATTATAAAAGTACAATCAATTATATTAAACAATATTTTAAATTTGAATTCTATACTTTTAATATAGACAATATGTGCATGCATACCTGGTTGGACTTCTTCTTGTTGAAAATCTCTATTTACATTATCATCGTTTCTTTCTTCAATATTTTCACTTTTGCGTTTCTTTCTCCAGTAATGTTCTTTCCTTTGTTCGTTATGGAGAGTATCATCCCGAGTGCGATCAAATTTTCTATTTTGCAAACTTTTGTTTCCCATGACTTTTATAGTTATCTGTAGAAGATATGTTCAACAAAGAATTCACCTTGAAAAAAGCTCAGCATTTATCTTTCAACATATAAATTGCTATTCAAATAAAAACTTGAACAAACATCAAGTACATTATTCAACAAAAACAAAAAAGATGATTTGAAACTTTGTTTAGGTGCTCTAGAAAACCATCAAACAAGCGATGAATTGTGTTAAATGTGTTCGATCGAAAGTGTATTTATACGATTGGGTGCGAAATGAAATGATATGACATGTCTTTTCATTTTTTCCGACCAACAGAATTCGCTCAACCATCTTTTGGCCGAAACAAGTTTTTTTTGGCCGATAACCTTGGAAACCATTTAGTTTTGATGGTTTCCGTTATAGTTTAGTCTTTCGGCCAAAAGAAAAAAATTTCAGCCGAAATAATGTTTTGGCCGAAAACTAGAAATTGGGATTTTCTACAAAAATCAGAGAATTTCCCCAATCTTACTTGAACTTTGGAGGTTGTAGACTCCCCCAAATACTCATAATTTGGTTTCACAAATGACACCAGCATTTGCAAAATTGAATCTACTTTCAATTCCTATAATTTGTTTTCATTTTCATTATTTTTATCTAATTTTATTTATTTATTTTTTAAATCCATGCATAATATTTTCAACAGACATTATGATTTAGTGAAATGAAATATCTGTATCTCTAATAATACAAAGTGAAAAATTTAGAAAAAAATATATTCATAATCCTTAAACTGTTCTTTTCAAAAGGATATTTTTATATTTTATTTTTTAGTAAAAATTAAGATAGATACAAGGTGGAGGAAAACATATGTCCAAAATCTTCAATGTTTTCAGCTTGGTCAACTTCAAAAAATTCTAGAAATTATAATATTTATCCGTTAGATTCAAAATTATAGTCATAATAAAATAGAGTCTCTTTAGATTGTTTCAATATATTTCGTTTGTTAAAAACATAATTTTAATAATAGATAGATTGTTGGAGGAAAAAATAACTCATTATCAATCCTTTCTTGTTTAAGGAACATATTGTTAAACAATTGTTAAATTGACATATCAAATCTTAATAAAAGAAATTGAAAAATAGGCATTGGAAGCTAACAAAATTCTTCACAAATTTTGTTTTTACTGTAAAGTGAAATTCTAAATAAAAATTATAATTTTGTATGCCCAAAGTTGAAGAACTTATGAAAATAAAGTTTTTTTCCTCATAAAACAAAAAAAATAGGCACCCATCTTCATGATTTCACCCATGATTAATTTGCATATAGTGATGAGCATGTGTTTATTTTGAAGCATTATTAACATTTTGACTTATATTTGTCTATTAATACATATTTTGTTATATATGATCATATGGAAAATAATATATTATATATTTACTATTTAATGGATTTAGTTTATTAAATGTGGTTAATAGAGGTGTTGAGCTCGAAAACTTCCCCAAGTGTGCAAACTTGGGGACTCGTCTTGATCTTCAAAGCTTTGATTTTTGGCCTACTTTTATGGTAAGAGCACCAAATATTTTTCTCATGATTGAGAAGTATGCTAATTATTCCTAGGTTTTCATAACTCAACTAATGTTCTTTGTTTAGATGAGCCTTTGTGAATATATGTGTGTGTGTGTGTGTGTGTGTGTGTGTGTGTGTGTGTGTGTGTGTGTGGACCCTATTGTAAGGCCTCCAAATTCTTCAATATTTCGAAGCATCCTTCAGATCAAACCTTTTTTTTACAATAAAAAAAAATTTTATATTTCGAGAAGAAACACAAATATTTATGTCCTTTATGGGGACTACTATTTTTTCTTCACTTCAAAAATTCCTATAGACATTTACAAAATATAAATTTTTATCCTATCCAACTTCCTTCTATCACCACCCCTCATTAAAACGAGTTGTCTATGCATTATCCATCTCTACCGTCAAAAAATCATTTAAAATATTTCATTATAACACAGAAGAGAGATTTATAAAATAAAGGACATCTCATCACATAACTATCCATCGTGATATTCCTGATAAAATAAAATCTCATATAATTAGAGACAAAGCATCTTTGGATAAGCCATTCTCTTTGGAGTTCAACTCTCTGTAGATGTGATTGCAAGAAAACCACTCTAACTCTTCCAAGAAAGAGAGAATTTGATGAAACAGGGGTTGGGGGAACACTATTTGAATCTACATCCATTCTTTGACCCATTATGTAGCCACCTTTGAATACCCCATAATCTAAAGTTTCCCCAAATTTAGACAATTTACTAAAAAAAAATCCCATAAGGAAAAAAATTTCTTCTTCATATTTGAATTGAGACCTAGAGAATATTTGATCTTGAAGAAATGATCAACCGAGATGTGGAGATGAGCTCCCACACCCCTTTTTTGGGGGTGTCCCTGGATTGTGCTATTGAAGAATCCCCGGTGGATCCCCTCCACCAAATCAAGCATATGGAATAAACACTTCTTAGGAATTTTTGGCTTGCATTTGAATTCATTAGCCAACTTGAAAACCAAGCTAGCCACCACCTCGAGAGGAAGAAATTTATCTTGGAAAATACATAATTTTATTTCCCACCATGTAACATAAACAAAGAAACATGGAAGTAATGAGAAGTCCTTTACAGTTTTCACTTAGAATAATGGATAAATGAGTTGGTTTAACGGTGATTAGTTTCCAACCGTCTCATCATTCCGAAAACCGTTCCTCAACTATACGACGTCATATATATATTTGTATATTCTCATTGATTAATTTGATCAAGCTCGGCTCTGCTTCCCCGTCTCTTGATATTGGGAGTTGGTTCTTGTTTCTAATTTATTAAGTTGGTATCAGAGCGAGAAGGAGAGTAGTATACGAGATCATTTTTGTTGATATCATGGTAACTGTGGGAGGTATTTACCTCCACATGTGAACCTGACAAGAATAGAAGACTTCGGGAAGAAAGAGAAACCCTAATGATTTGGCTAATAACCCTAGAATACTTGTCAGCTCAAGAAGATAATATGTATTAGGTTATTAGCCTCTAAGAGAAGAAGTCGGCCAGAAGAATTAATATATAATGAACAAACAGGTACCTAGAAGGAGAATTTGGCCCCCATAAGTCTTCTAGAACCACTATAAATACAGGGCACCAGTCTCTCATTTGACACATCTCAACAGTTGCAGAGAGCTAGTTCTACGCAGTGCAGTTGTAGTCTTGTGTGCAGGTTTGGAGGAGAGTTGTTGGTGCAACTGCTACAACTAGCAGTTATGTTTTGCCTTGGACTATCTCTTGGCCAAGGTTTGGAACATCTGATTGTCCTTTCTTGATGCGCTATCCTTGGGGAAAGGTGTGCTACCCTTTGTATGGCTATCTATCCTAGGGTTTGCTTCTGGAATGATTCTCTATCAAGGTTAAGGTGCTCGGAGGGTGGCTTTGGCCTATGATTGGGTGACAAGGGTATTGTCAATGGTAAAACAAGCACACATACTTCATATTCTCATAGGTTATGGGCCCACACCTCCTTCATTTAGTCTAAATGTTGGAAGGAAACATAGCTGCTAGGATATTGAGCTCGTTGAGGAACTGTCGCTAGGGCTACTAGTAGAAGCAGCTTCCAAGACACTGTTGCTAGGGTTACTACCAAGAGCAGTTGCAGAAACCCTAATCCTCATGTTGAGACACCTTAAGTGAATGGATTCATCTAATATTTGGATAGATCAATGCGCTCTATCCTAGTGCATCTCTTGATACTCTTAGCAAGCCAGAACGTGAAGTTTGAGTTTATGGTCAAATCTAGGGTTTGACCAAGTCAAAGAATCCATGACTTATTCTATGAAGTCGGAGAACAAGTTATATGGAGCCTCTAACTTCAGAGCATGGAAGACAAGGATTTACATCATCCTTGCCAAGTATAAAGTGTTGGATATTGTGAAAACAAAGATCGTGAAGCCAGAGTTTGAAGAAGGAAAAGAGAAGGAACCACAAAACGTTGCAACTATGGAGAAGTTCAAAGACAGTGATATCAATGCTATGAGTATCATAGTGGAATCTATAAAAGACCACTTGATACCCTACATCTCCCATCTTGACTCATCAAAGAAGATGTACGATTCCCTAACAAATCTCTTCTCGATCAAAAACATTGGACAAGTTATGAGTCTGAAGAATGAGCTCTGTGACATGAAGATGAATGATGAGGATAGAATAACATCATATTTTGTGAGGATCTCCCAGTGAAAAGATCAACTACAAGCTATTGAACAGATCACTTCAGAGAAGGAATTGGGAAACATATTACTCAATGGTATTCCCAAGATGTGGGATCCATTTGCTGCAAGCATGAACACAAGGAAGGAGTATCCGACATTTGAAGAACTTTGGACTTCCTGTTCTCATGAATAATAAAGGATCAGTGCAAAATAGAAACCCCAAAAGAAGTATGATGATCAAGCCTTTACAACAAGATTCAAGAACTTCAAGAACAAAAGGAAGTTTGGTTCAAGGAGGAAGCCAACTCAAGAGAAAGACATATCAGAAGTACAATGCTTCAACTGTCGAAAGTATGCTCACTACAAGAATCATTGTCCCGAGATAAATAAAAGGAAGGATAAACATGAAGAATCAATTGCCAAAGAAAAGGAACCTACAAAGAAGACTAAGCAGGATGGAAGAGACTTCTTCTAAAAGTAACAAAACTCTTCTTATTTCTTGTACATATCTTGTTTGCATCGCCTCTGTACATATCTTGTATATCTATCTCTTGAAAGATAATGTGTTCCAAGAAGAACTATACATATGGAAGAAAAACAAGATAAGAATGGATATCATTAGATAATACGCATGAAAGGATGAAATACAAATCATGTGGAAGCTATTGCAAGATAAGCCGAATCAATCATGAAGAGACTTAGAAGAAGTAAAGACAGAAAGAAGTCAGCAATCGAGAGTAAATTGGAAAAAGACTTATGACGTTTTGTAGAAGACAACAAGATGGAAGCGTGGAATCTGTTAGACAAGAGAGCCAATTATATACTGCAGAAGACAATAAGGATGCAGATGGAATCATT
Organism: Picea sitchensis; assembly: GCA_010110895.2. Lineage (NCBI taxonomy): Eukaryota > Viridiplantae > Streptophyta > Pinopsida > Pinales > Pinaceae > Picea > Picea sitchensis. Next base: position 19,343 of record SNQJ01S0126623.1, read on the forward strand.
GACTCTGTTAGATGGAGGGAGACGATTATATGCACTCATACATGAAGCAAGGATTAGGAGGGAGCTAATCCTATGATCCATTGAAGATGATGAAGTAT
>SNQJ01S0126624.1:4950-18549 GCA_010110895.2 Picea sitchensis
ATTTAAGTGGTATGTGTCTAGCGAGTAACAAGGTCGTAATAAGGTAGGTCACAATGAGGTCAAGAGGTCATGATCAAGCTCATGATCAAGCTCAAGCACTGAGTAGGTCACGGTCTTCCAATTTTTGATGGAGGGTTAAAAAGGCTTGTGAGAGATAAAAAATTAATTTGTGCAATATTTTTGTCAAATTTTTTATGATTATCTACTAAAACCAAAATTTCTCTATCAAACCTATAAAATTCAATTAATTAGTTTGATTTAGCATGTTTTTTTTATAATCAAATAATTTGGAAATAAAGTTTTTGAGTTCTCTTTGATTCTTATTTGATTCTTATGGGTTGATAAGTTATAGAGTTTGGTTTTATTACAAATGTGTTGAAAATACGATTTAATGTTTTTATAGATTTGGTATTCTAAGAGAATGTATTTTTTATCCTCTACTTGATTTGTCTCACATATTTTAAAGGTTTTTTCATTCCAACATTCAATTTCATTATAAATCTCATGGGAATTTTTTTGTTATCTTTGTAATATTTTTTCAAAGCTATCAATAATAGAAATATAGTTTTGATATTCTAATTTGGGGTTAACAATTCCTTTGTAGTAATTCAATTTTCTCTTATTCTTAATATCTGAATCACTCCACATATCTAGAAACTCTTGGTGGAGACTTCATAAATTTTTCACTAAGAATTTGAAAGATTTATTTCGAATAATTTGAACTATTATTTTCCCCGGATGGAGTGATAGGGGGGCAGTAATGTCAAACACATGGATAGAGACACCGATGCGTAGAGAGCTCCCTCCCTCCAACGTACCACATGGAGGGACTTACGATCACATCCCAAATGCTCGAAGTTAACATGACTAGGGACACCATGGATGAGGTTCATTCCACCAATACAAAGGTGATTAAAGCCACTCGATAGATGCAAAGGTTTGGCATAGGTGATAATTCAATGTGGGTGAAGGTTGGGCCTAGTTGTACTCACCATAGGCCTCACATGGTGGTTGTTTCAACTCATGAGAGTCACTCCCCATCGAGGATGGGTAATGGAACAATTAGTATGGAGTCCGACAAATTAATGTGATGTGAAATGGTTCTGGCGTTGTAGAAAAATCCACAGTCATGAGAATCATATGCAATTGCAATGGTTTTAAATCCTGGTGGAAGGTCATCCTTCACCATACAACATCTTGTTTGATTATCTTTTTTGGCCCCTGATGCGATTTTCCCTTACCATCCTGGGAAAACATTCTTCTCTATAGCACCGATTTCATTTTTCTATGTGTGACGAAGGTGTGAGGGTTCAAGGAGAAGGGGTCAACTTCAAAACAACAGACTACCTCTACCAAGGGCCCAACAAGATGCTATGACTTCTACATAGGTCTTCATAGGTCTTCAATTTTTACACTCCCCTAAAAATTAGTGTCGAACTGGAGCTCATGGAGGCAGATATACATCTGTGTAGAAAGAATTATGACTTTAGAAAGGGACATTGATGCAAAAATCATTTCCTAGATCCCCAACATAGGATCCTCATTCTCTTTGGAAACAAAATACTATCGCACCATTTATCTTAAATGGCACATCTAGGCCCTCTTGGAAAATTCATGGAAGAAAGGAACACAAGCACCAACAAAATGTTTCTACAACTGAAACACCTCCAGCTACAAATTAAAGTGGTGGACCAAAAAATTTCTCTCATGGAAGAAAGGACAGTGGGCTTGAACTTCAACGAATTAAGCGAGGGAAATCCCCAGGTTCCAGCGGACAATGTCCCCTCTCCTCAAGATTAATTTCTTCATGCTATGTTATTTAGTTTTATATCTTTATCATATCAACTCTATCCAGATATACCAACACTGGTTAGCCTATTAGTTTTTTGTAGAGAAGCATTCTATTTTTTCTTTTGTTTTTATCTAACTAACAAAGACATACTTTTAGTCTGAAGCAACACTTATTCTGTTGTTGGTATGGTTTCCCAAGTGGTAGACCAACAGATGGAAATATGTATTTTCTCCAATGTTAGTATAATACAGTTATAGATAGCTTATAAAAATAAGTTGAAATATTATTTTTCAAGAATCTTTAAACTATCCATCAAAAGTATGCAGACTCTGCCAAGCCATCATCGAGCATTTTTAAATTCTCATAAGAAAATTTTTAAACTGTCATTGAAAATTTTTAAACTCTTTGCTAAGAATTTATGCTCACTAATATTTCGATAAAAAAAGGTTACTAGTGGAAGCTCAATTTTTGTCTCAATTGATGTTACTCCATGGAATTCAATAATTCTTTATTTCCGATGCATTCTTAACATAATCCCATAGTCTATCCTTCTCACCTCTCTCATGAAAAATTTCAATTCCATGTCTTCCTAAAAAACATATTTGCACGCTTCTTCCCAAAAATTGAAACCCATCTTCAAGTATTCACCCCATGGTTGACTATGTTTGACCGTGGTCACATGTGGTTGTTTAGTGTTGATGCTACACCACTAACTAACCACTAACCACTAACATAATGATCACTAATTGACTTTAATTGGAAATTTTAAACTATGGTTGAAGATAGGTGTCCATGGTTAAAGGAATCTCCACTACATCAATAGTTGATGCCAATAACCCACCTATCCTCTAACCCTTTTATTATATTAATTATCGTTGATTATGATTAACCATGGTTTCATATACTTGTTCATAGTTGCTACTACCCCACTAATAAATCAATAACAAATATGGTTCACTATAGTTGACCATGGTTTAGTAAGGTTGGCTATAGGTATCCATGGTTAATAGTATCCCAATTATGTCAATAGTTGATTCTACTAATCAACTAAACCCCTAATTTCTAGCCTGGTTATGAAGGTTGTGTAATCATTCATGATCACCTAGAAGGAGATCAAAGAGATCTAGAAACCTAAAGAAAAACAATACTCATAGCAATTTGCATGAAATAAATAAATAAGAGAAGATTAAATCTTGAAGCACATAAGCATACTTAATAATTTAATTATGATTGAACCACAATGTGAGTATATATGAGAAGTTTGAATCCTAAAAGAGGAAATTCGAATTGCATAATTCATGGTGCATGAGAACCTATCTAGACTTAACTAAGAGATGAAATTAGCCATGCAATCTCTCAATAGTAAATTAACTACCTTAGGATGTCATGTGGTGACTAACCCAAAAATAGGGATCTAATTCATGAATATATCATAGAAAATCGAAAATAGCTAAATATAGTTAAGTGGAACACCTTCCTTCCTTGAATATAGGGATAAGGTTCCTTGAATAGTGCAAGGAACTCAGACATACAATACATAATCCAAAAAGAGATGAAAAAATTCTCTCGCAGGTTGACTACGATAGACCATGGTTTATCATAGTTACATATAGTTGTCAATTATCGATCCTACCCTACTAAATGAACCACTAATACCTAGAACAAAGTAACCACTAACAAATATAGTTAAAACTAATCTTGACCTTTCTTAGATATAGGTTTCCATGGTTGAATGTAGCCCTAATAAATTGATGGTTGATGTAATTAAGAGGCCTACCCCTACTCCAATAATGATGGTTAAATATGGTTGAATTTAGTTGGTCGTGGTTGCATATAATTATGCCATGGTTGATTCCACCACAACAACCAACCACTAACCCTTGACATAATGACCACTAACAAATATGGCTAACTATGGTTGAGCCAAGTTAACTATAGGTGTTTGTACTTGAATGTATCCCTAATATGTCAATGATTTATGTTATTAATCCACTAAACCCCTAACTTCTTAGCCAATAATGATGATTGACTATTGTTGAGTATGGTCTCATATAGTTGTAAACATTTAATCCTACCTCACTAATTGATCACTAACGCCTCATATCATTTTCGCTAACATATACAATTGACTATGGTTGATTAGAGGTGTCCATGGTTGAATGTATACCTAATATGTCAATTGTTGATGTAATGTCCCTAAGGCCGAGCCCTGTTGTAAATCATGTCTATGAAGTATAAAGCTTGAATTATGAATTGTAATTATGTTTTATAGGCTGGTGAGACAAGTTTATATAAGTTGGTGGGCTTATGTGTTATTAGACCAGGGAGCCTAAGTGTTGAAGGCCATGAGCCTGATTTTTGTACATGTAATTATGCATAGTATTAATACAAAACATCTATGTGTGTGGACCGACCACGATGAATGAATGATAGGGGACTAAGAATCCACAAATATTGGGTAAGGGAGAGAGGGTTGAGAGGTAGGAAGATGGGCTAAGCTGAGGGGGCTTAAACCCTTGAGAATAATATTAAATTATTCTTCTAAAAATGATGTGTGAAACGTGTTTTCCTTGATCCCAAATCCCTGGAAGGGGGAACGCATGCCTAAAAGTGCACATCAGATGATGAAGCGCATGAAGCCTCATGGGCAACGTGTGTTAGACCAAGCGCATGCAATTTAACCCAGGAAGTGAGTCGTGTTGGGGGTTCACTTCCCATTTTCCACGGACAGTTGTGTCTGAGTGGATTCGTCGGGCATTCCTCCATCCATCACCTGAGTCGGGGAGTCCATTCTCCATCTTCTGTCTGAACGTTCGGGCGTTCCCGATCGACCTCTGTTGGGTGTTTTATGTTGGATCCTTTACCTGAACCATGGGAGTCTCTGTGTGGAATCTCTGTACACCTTACGCATCTCTAAAACCAGAGCCGTGAGTCTATCCTTTATTGTTGGTTGGGGAAACCCAAAGTGTCTCGTAATTGTTGAGCCTTGTTATGCTGAAGCATCTATCTATCACCTGTTTTGGGAAACCCGTGTTTGTTGTCCCAGTTGACTGTGGCAGCTACGTAGTTCTTGGTTGGGTTTGGTTTGTTGTTGTTGTATGCTCGTTGCTGAGCCTTGTTGTTTTTCTTCTTTGTACGGGAACGAGATTAAGGAAACTGGTTGTATGACATGTGTTTAACCTCTCTCTAGGTGAGGGAGGTGATTATTGTTGAAGAGGCAGGTTTTACCAAGCCTGTGAGTGACTCTCTCCAAGTGAAAGAGTGTGCGAAGGAAGGAGAGAGCTCCTGGAAGGAACCCTGTAGCTGCCACAAAGCTCAGAGATTTTTGGTTCGGTCTATTGCTAAAGCCCAAGCCAAGGGAGGTTAGCAACCAAAGGACTGTCTAGGTGACAGAGAAGGTGTATACTCTTGGGGTGGGACAGGCATGTGGGGAAGGACAGTCTGTGGGCAGTGGGCATAAGTGGTTCCTGGGAGAGAATCCTCCTTCTTTTATGTGTATTCTTCCTGTAAACCTTACCTAGCTTAGGATTCCTTACCCGGTGGAGCTTAGACCCAGCTCGGGGGTGACCTACTGTTGAGAGTGATGAGCAGCGTGGTCTAAGGTTGGAAGGTTCATGGAAGGTCTACACGCAGGTGGTGGTGCGTGACAGTTTCAAAGATAAGTGTCACTATGTTTTGTAATTTTGTAATTAATTAAATTGCATACCTGTGATTCTTGCAATGTTATCACATATTTTGTTGTGCATATGAATTATTGTTATTTCCATTAACTCTGAAATGCTAGCAGTAATTATGTGTTTAACTGCAATTAAGCATTTTAAGTTCATTAGAATGCATAATGTGTTACAAAAGTGTTTTTCCGCATCGTACCGTTGGCCCGACCGTGGGGTTGATGGTCGGGGGTGCTACAGTATGGTAGAGCCTAGTTTCAATGCTGAGCCTGGATGGGCCGGATAAGTGGTCTTTGGACTGAGGTTTTGAGAATAAATTGTGTTTGAAGGACTAATTTCAGACCTCAGAATGTTTATGAGTGTCAACGGACTACTTGACCGTGTTACAAAGCTAAGGACGTGTAGCAGTATTATAAAACTACAGCTGGCATGGTATATGGCCACAGGGAGAGAGATAACTCCATACCAGAAGTGTTGGATCCATAGAATCTGTTCGGGAGGAAAGGAGAACCCTCACGACTTTGAAATATGGAGAATGTGCACAAGGTTTAAAACCCTTTGGAGTTGCACAAGAGTGTGGAAATCGCGATACGCGAAATCCCAAATTCGTCAGGACCATCCATCGGAAAGGACGCATGGAGAGAAATCCACCTTTTGCTGACTCATGACTTGAAATGGTCTAAGGGTGAGTTCGTGAGAATTCACGAAACACAAATTCACGATTGGATCACAATTGTCGATCTAAGAGAGATCTAGATCATTAATTGTCCAGGAAGAAATTGACATTTTGGGAATGAGGACAAAGGTGGAAAATCCTTCGACCCCGTGACACACAAAATCCCGATACGCGAAATGTCGATGATATCTGAGTCGTCATATCGTAGGGAATCAGGACCATTGGATCAAGTAGATGATAGATTGTAATTTCAAAATTTCGGCAAACGAAAGTTCGAGATGTGTGTATGCATGAACTCCTTATGCCCAAAACTCCGAAACGAAAAGTGAAAGTAGTGGGGCCCCATGACATCGTTGGGACTGAGGTGGACCTTTTTAAGGACACCATGTGTCACTACCTTGGTGGGCGACAACTGTGTTGTGGGCCCGGAGGGTAAGGAAATCGAATTTTCGAAAGTTGGGGGTTGGAGAGGGAAGCAAGTATGAGAGCCTCGAGGATCGAAACCCTGAAACCCGAAGTCCCGAATTCCCAAAATCTTCGAAGATGAAAGAAACATAGCGGATTTTAACCGTTGGATGTTGGGTAAACATGGACCCTCGATCCACCCGATTTACGCGAATTCGGTAAATCGAAACTCCGGGAGATAGATGTGTGTGCCTTAAACTCTTCGAATGTCGAAATCCTGAGTAGCACCTAGTAGTCTAGCATTTGTTCACAACCTTTGGTTACGAGGGTAGCGATAAAGAGGGAGATATCACCCGAAAATTACAGAGCCGAGCAGAACTCGAAAAGTTTGTGAAGTCGAAGCGTTTTCTTAAATCAGAATGGTTTTGAATGTGTGGAATTTTCTAAGAATGACGACCTAACAAATCCCTGTTGTCTACACATGTGTTTGCAGAAGCTTATCAAGTGCCATAATTGAATAGGGTTGTCATTGAGAGCAGAGAATGGAAGAGGAGTGGATTGCCTCCAATTCAGAGAACAAAAGAGAAGGAAGGAATGTCAACTTGGGGGTCGAAGGATCAAATGCTAATGGGCAAGGAAAAGAGATGGATAAGGAAGGACACATGATGAAAATCATTGAAAGATTGTAGAAAGATGCACAGGCTCGTCGATATGATAGTCGAACACTCATGAAAGTTAGGGATAAGTAGAGTGAATTCATCTTAAGGATGTTGAAGAGTTTGGAAAGAATAGAAAATAAATTGGAAAAGAGAGTGACTTAAGCAAGACAGAGAGTCGCAGGATCCCTGAGAGGAAAAGAAGAGCAAGGAGTGTCAACAAACATCATCGTCGCTCCCTAAATCATTCCAGTAGGGAAGCACACAGTAGTTCAAGTCCATATCCTACCAGAAATCACAAGAGATTTGGGATGGATGAATTGAAAGGGGAAATGAACAAGATCAAGCCTCCAACGTTCGATGGAGAACATAATAAGGAGGAAGATGTCGAAACTTGGTTGTTGGGTATGAGGAAATACTTTCAACTGCAGAATTATTCCTCTCATGCAGAGGGAAGGATTTCCATGTATCAACTGAAGGGAAAGGCATCCATGTGGTGGGATCAACTTGTGCAGGTGCAACACATCAGGGAAAGGGACATCACATGGAAAGAATTCAAGAGGTATTTTGACAGGAAATACTTAACTAAAAGATATTATGACATAAAGATGAAAGAGTTCTTTGAACTCAAGCTGGACAACAAGACCATTGATGAGTATGAACGAAAGTTTTTGGAATTACTCAAGTATGTTCTGTTCATCAAAGATGAGTCTGTCAAGATTCAGAGGTACCTGAGTGGATTACCGCCTCCTATTGGGGATAAGATTTAGTATGATGAATCAAAGACTATGGAAGAAACGATAAGAGGAGCGAAGTGCTTATTTGAAAAACAAAGAGAAAAGCCTACCTTTCAGAAGGCTTGGGATGACTAGAAAAAGTTCAAGAAAGAACAAAGGCAGAAGGGAAATAAACCACCCTTTTTCAGAAACAGTCTTCAAGGACAGCCGTCTCTTAGAGAGCCCAGGAAGGTTGAAGCGAGTGGGAAAATGTCAAGGCCGCCACCTATGGAATGTTGGGGTTGTAAAGAAAACCATAGGTATAGAGATTTCCCCCATAGAAATGATAAAGTAAGAGTTCTCCACAATGTTCAACAAGCTGAAACAGTGGAGGACATGGGCAGTAGAATTCCAAGGATCTACGCAGCCCTGGACAACAAGCAATCTGAGTATCAGTCGCACATGATTGAAGTAGAAGGTATGATAAAAAGCCAACCATTTACTATTTTAGTTGATTAAGGGGCTAGCCATAGTTATATAGACCCTAGAGTGGTAGAAATTTTTCATTTGATAAGAAGAAAACATGAAAAGTCTTGGTTAGTGCAGCTAGCTACAGGAACCAAGAGGAAAGTCAAGGAGTTAGTCAAGTCCTGTCCTATAGACATGAATGGACTGAGCACGAAGGCCGATTTGAACATTATGTCGTTAGGCTCTTATGACTATCTAATTGGGATGGAATGGTTGGACCAACACCATGCCATATTGGATTTTCAGAACAAGGCCTTCACTTTCTTAGATGAAGAAGGGAATCAGAGAGCCATCCAAGTAATTCCTAGAGATGTTACTGTTAGAGAAATCTCAGCAATGCAGTTGAAGAAGTGCTACAGAAAAGGCTGCCAATTATTTGCAGCCCAAGTGGGGGAAACGCCTAAGGATAAGGTGCGAAGTATTGAGGATCATGAGGTACTTAAAGAGTTTGAATATGTATTCCAGGAAGTACCTGAACTACCTCCGAAAAGGGATATCGATTTCTTTGTAAACTTGATGCCTGGAGAAGCTCCAGTGTCAAAGGCTCCATACAGGATGAGTGCGCCAGAACTAAAAGAGTTGCAACTGCAGCTTGAAGAACTTCTGAAGAAGGGGTATATATTCCCAAGCATGTCGCCTTGGGGTGCCCCGGTCCTGTTCATAAAGAAGAAGGACGAAACACTGATATTGTGCATCAATTTCAGGCAATTGAACAAAGTAACGGTGAAGAACAGGTATCCTCTGCCGAGGATTGATGATCTCTTCAATCAGTTGAAGGATGCAAAGATATTTTCGAAAATAGATCTAAGATCAAGATATGTAAGAATAAAAGATGAAGACATCAACAAGACCGCCTTTAGAACAAGGTATGGTCATTACGAGTTCACAGTGGTGTCGTTTGGACTGTCAAATGCACCTGTTGTTTTTATGAGCTTGATGAATGGAGTATTTGGGGACTATCTAGACAAGTTTGTCATCATCTTCCTGGATGACATTCTGGTTTATTCCAAGACCGAAGAAGAACATGAACAACATATGAGGATGGTGTTGTAGGTGCTAAGAGAGCACCAACTGTATGCCAAGCTGAGAAAGTGCTCGTTTTATCAGGAATGGATCCATTACTTGGGACATATTATCTCGAAGGATGGGATAGCGGTAGACCCTGAGAAGATTGAAGCCATTAGAGAATGGTCATCACCAAGGAACGTAATGGAAGCTAGATCCTTCATGGGATTGGCTGGTTATTATAGAAGTTTCATCATAGGTTTTTCCAAGATATCTCACCCTATCACTTCCTTACAAAGAAAGGGGAAACAGTTTCACTGGACATATGGATATGAGGAAAGTTTCCAGCGATTGAAGCAACTGTTAACCAGTGCTCCAATCCTGAGGATTGCAGATCCAAATGCAGTTTTCATAGTATGCAATGGTGCATGCAAAGAAGGACTGGGAGGGGTCCTCAGTCAGAATGGATTCGTAATCTGTTATGAGTATAGGAAATAAAAATAGCATGAGAAGAACTATGCAACCCATGACTTGGAGTTGGCAGCCATAGTTCATGCTCTAAAGAAATGGAGGCATTACCTCATGGGAAGGAGGTTTGAACTTAGAAGAGACCATAACGGTCTAAAATATTTGTTTGATCAGCCAACCTTAAGCATTAGACAAAGTAGGTGGCTGGAATTTCTATGTGAGTATGACTTTGAGATCAAGCATATCAAAGGAAAGGAGAATAAAGTGGTTGATGCACTCAGTAGGAGGGTGCATGAATTACATGCTACATCCATTAGCATGTATTGGACTGATATTAAAAGCAGAATTATGGAGGCTCCAAATGTAGATCTACAGTACAGAGAATTGGTAGCCAAGCTAGAGTAGGGTAAGATGCCACAGAATATGGAAATTTATAAATTGGAAATAGATGGAATATTGTTGTACAAGAACATAATTTTTGTACCCAATGTCCAGTGCTTGAAACAGATGATTTTGTAGGAGATGCATAGTGTGCTTTATGCAAGGCACCCTGGATATCAGAAAACAGTAGCAGCGGTCAAGAGCCATCACTTTTGGCTAGGTATGAAGAGAGAGATCGTTGAATACATAGCCATATGTATGGAGTGCCAGAAAGTTAAAGTTGAGCATAGGCACCCAACAGGGTTGCTGCAACCTTTACCCATTCCTGAGTGGAAGTGGGAACTAGTAACAATGGATTTTATTACAGGATTTCCCAGAACAACCAAGATGCATGATTCGATCATGGTGGTTGTGGACAAGCTTACAAAAGCTGCCCATTTTATTCTACTGAAAACTACTCACAAGGCAGCAGATGTTTCTGATATTTTCGTAAGGGAAGTGGCACGATTGCACGAAATTCCTAAGACGATTGTGTCCGACAGAAACCCGAAATTCACCTTGAATTTCTAGAAAGGATTGTTCAAAGGATTCAGAACGAATCTGAAATTTAGTACATCTTATCATCCTAAGTCTGATGGACAGATAGAGAGGGTGAACAGAGTAATAGAACACATACTGAGAATGTATGTGATGGACAAACCATCAATATGGGAAGACTACTTGTACTTGGTAGAATTCGCCTACAACAATGGGTATCATTCATCGTTGAAGATGAGCCCATTTGAAGCACTTTATGGAAGAAAGTGCAATACTCCAGTGAGATGGGGTAATCCAGCTGATAGAATAGTAGTTGGGCTAGAGTTGCTCAAGGAGATGGAGGACCAAATGATACAAATTAAGAAGAATTTGAAAGCTGTCCAAGACAGGCAGAAAAGTTATGCTGATAAGAACAGAACTCACAGAGAGTTCAAAGTGGGTGATCATGTTTTCCTAAAAGTGAAAGCTAACCGGAGTTCCCTAAAGCTGGGAAGTTGCGCCAAGTTGGCAGCCAGATTTTGTGGGCCATTTGAAATCCTAGAAAGGATTGGGCTAGTTGCATATATGCTTGCATTACCTGCATCCATGACTGTACATAATGTGTTTCATGTTTCATTGCTTAAGAAATATATACCAGATGCTAATCATGTTATCGATTGGAATGTGATTCGGGGGGAACAAGAAGGTATCCTGCAAGTGCATCCTGTGCACATATTGGACAGGAAAAAAAAATAGCTTCGGAATCAAGATATAGGGCTTGTAAAGGTCCAATGGACCTAGTATGGTCCTGAGGACGCGACATGGGAGAATGAAGATTTTATGCCGACAGAGTACCCACATCTTTTTGAAAATTTTGAATAGCTTGTTGCACTGAGGACAATGCAAAAATAAGGGGAGGGTATTGTAATGTCCCCAAGGCTGAGCCCTGTTGTAAATCATGTCTATGAAGTATAAATCTTGCATTATGAATTGTAATTATGTTTTATAGGCGGGCGAGCAAAGTTTATATAAGCTGGTGGGCTTATGTGTTATTAGACCAGGGAGCATAAGTGTTGAAGGCCAGGAGCTTGATTTTTGTACATGTAATTATGCACAGTATTAATACAAAACATCTCTGTGTGTGGACCGACCATGATGAATGAGTGATGGGGGACTAAGCATCCATAAATCCTGGGTAAGGGAGAGAGGGTTGAGAGGTAGGAAGAGGGGCTATGCCGAGGGTACTTAAACCCTTGAGAATAATATTAAATTATTCTTCTAAAAATGATGTGTGAAACATGTTTTCCTTGATCCCAAATCCCTGGAAGGGGGAACGCGTGCTGTCGAGCTGCAGATATATCATGTAAATCAACATTTAATTGTCAACCCGGGAAGGTAGACTTAGAGGAACCAACACAAAAAATGCAGGGCTGAAGAGGGGGTTTAAAGGATGCCAAACTAATCTCTGAACTGCTAAAAGAAACTCGCTGCAAAGAGCTACTGTACCCTACTTTGCTTTGTACTACTCGGTACTACTCTGTACTAACCGGTATTGTTCTGTATATGCATGTAAAAGATAAACCCTATACTGTAATCGAAACCCTCTACTGTAATCAAGGGAAACTTCTCTATCTCATGAGATACCCAAACTAGTTCCTGAATGTTAAGCAGTTTGAACATGAAAACTGAAAGATGAAATCGATGGTTGAAAATAATTAAGGTTATGCTACTCTTATGCCAAGTGAACTCAACCATTACAACTCATGAACATGACTGAAATTAAACTGCCAGAAACTAAACACAATTTCTGAGAAAAAAAGAACCTACAACCATCTTTCTATTATAACTGAAGATGCACTGCAATCCTGGGCAGGGGGCCCTTCCTATCCAAGTTGCATTGATAGTTAACCATTAATCCATAGACAAGCTTCATAATTAACAAAAAGACAGAAGACTAAAAGAAGAAAATGCTTTCTGGTTCTATTTCATCTACTCAAAAAGATTACATTCCTCCACGCTGTGTTCTCTGTATCAGCTATTCCCCCATCATCTCTCCTTTCTCGAGCATAGCAGCGTTTTAGATCTCTCTACATATTTCTCTGCATCCTTTTCTCGAGCATAGAAGCTCTCATCTCACGTTTTCCAACCCTCTGGCAATGCATGGCATCTCTTTACATAGCGTTCCATATCTCTGGCAATGCGTGGCTTTGCCCTAGGTGAATAAGGAGTTACAAAAACGGTTTCAGGAGTACCACCAGGGAATGAGACACGTTTTCAGATCTCTGGCAACGCATGGCATCTCGTTCCAGATGTCTGGCAATGCGTGGCTTTTTGCCCAAGAAGTTATAAAATGGTTTTAGGAATATTGCCGGAGGATGAGACACGTTTTACACAGTTAATCATGCCACGATTTTCTTCCTTGCGTTATGCACGAATTTAGATGCTTGATGCCAGCTATTGAGTTCTCAAACAAGCAGTTTCCCCCATGTGTTACACATGCACGGATTTAGGAAATGGCAGAGGGTGCCAACTGTTATGTCCAGGAAAGGTCCAGCTGTAGTGATTCCTCCTCACATCGCAGAGCACTCTGGAAAACTGAGAAGAAAGCGTTCCCTTGGACCAAATGAAACATGAACACACCACGGTCCTCCACTAGCACTACCAGGGTTAACAATAACCCCATGTCTTTTTGCAAACAACTTCAACAACACCACTTGGTAACTTTGCCCAGATTTGTCCAATGATTGAAACAGTTGTGCTCCAAGGCCCTTGACTTCAGAAGGAT
>SNQJ01S0126624.1:25277-36491 GCA_010110895.2 Picea sitchensis
ATAGGGGAAATTCAAAGAGAATATGGATCCATTGAGGAGGATCTATAAATTGTTAAGATGAGGTGGGTTATGGAACGGACCCAGAAGAGAAAAGGAGAAAACGATCTGAGAGGTACACAAGAAGAGTTGAGATAAGATGAAGAGAGGAAAAGAGATGTGGAAAAGCATTAGCATGATGAGGTTTTGGGTCCAAGGTGAATAGAAAAGAAACCACACCAGGTGGTAGTGCGGAAGATTATGATGTGCCAAAGTGGAGCACAAATGAAGATAGGCCATCTAAGAGGCATGGCATAGAGGAGATGGTTTCCAGCAGGGAAATCGGTAGTGATACTAGTACATACCTAGGTGGCAAAGTCTACACCTCTTGGTTGTTGCGAAGTTTCACAACCTTAGAAGAAAATGAAGCACATAGTAGTGGTGCATTGATAAGAAGAGAGGATGGTGTGTGTAGAAGTAGTGTGTTGGTCGGAGAGAATGCTTGCATGCAAAGTGGCAGTGCATAGATCATACCAGGAGACAGAGCGCATATTTGTAGTGTGCAGGTCATCCCGGAAGATAGATATCATGTTTTTGTTACACAGTTAGGAGTGGAAGGTAGAGTGAAAAATGTTGGTGCACCAAAGAAGAGGAATATTGAACCTCCCTTAGTGGTGGGGGAGATGAATTGACAATATTATATGGTCTTATGTAGCTACAAGTATATGCCTCTCTATGTCATCTCGTGATAAGTTTTATAATAAGATGGACTTACCCACACTTTGTACCACCCCCCTTGCGCCTTCTTAATCAAGAAGAAAACAAAATAGATAGTGAACATATCGTAGTAGAGGAAAGATAAGAAGAAGTGAGAAGCGAAGAGACGAGTGAAGAAGAAGGTGGAGTCAACAATACTTTACCCCAAGCAATAGTGGTGTGGAAATATCAATCCCCTGACAATCAAAGAAGTGGAACTAGCTCAAGTTTGAAGATGGTGAACCAAGAAAGTACACTAATACTACCCATATTCAACAGAATGGGTAAGGATGATGCAGAGAAACACTGGTTTACATGTGAAGAAATATAGTTTGTGAAGAGAATCACAGACAAAGCAGCCAAAATTGCACGGTCGGAGACCACATTCGGGGACAAAGCCTTGACGTGGTACATGAAGTATAAGGCTACTGCTTCAACAGAACATGCGAGGTCCCTTGATGAAATTAAGAAAGATCTACTTAGGGAGTTCCATAAACTTAATTCAAAATACCTATGTATCACAGAGACAAAAAATATCAAGTAGAAGGAAGGAGAAACCATATGGGATTATGACCAATGGTTTAAAATATCGTTGGATAGGTTGATGTACCAAATCCAATACATTCAACACAAGGAATGGTTTATTGTGGGGTTACTTCCCCATAGTATACTGTCAATAACCCAGTAGAAGGTGACGACTCAAGAAGAGGTGGTATAAGTTTTCATGCATCTTAGAGCTACACCAGGAGGGGCAGATACGTCGACATGATTGACACAGGTGCAGTTGCAACTAGCCAACTTGACGATGAAACTATAGGATATGGATAATACAAAGGTCATGCATGAGCATGTATTGTGTACCACATGTCACTTGAAAGGGAATAAAATAGATGAACTCCTTGTCCTACCAAATTATGTGGCAGTGGGCGCACCTAGTCCTTTTCCATATGGGAAAAATGAATGGTGTGAAATATGGAAACAACAGGGCCTTGTGCCACCCCACTTCCCAACCTTGTAGAAGTACCATATGGATACCCACACTCCATTCTGTGAGTTCTATAAATCCGTCGATAATGATGTTAATAATTACCACTCACTCCAGTTAATGAAAAATAAAACCTGAGATGCATTCCGGGTACAGGATGAGCAAAAAGGTGGTAAGTGTAGTGGCATGGAAAGAGGTGGATATCAAGGAGGTCCCCAAGGTGGATATGGGTGTGGTTGTGATCGAGGTTATGGAATAGGGGGAGGTATAACCCCCACAAGTTTTAATTGCGGTAATATTGGTCATGTCTCACGATTTTCTACCAAACTGCATGTGCTCTGTGCATATTGTTATATTCTTGAGCATCTCACTGAAGAGTATCCCAATTTAATGAAGAAGTGGGAGGAAAAAAATACCAATTGTCACATGGTGCATGAATATTGACACAAGAAAAATAGGAAGAGCGAGGAGGATGACGTTCGGGTAGTAACCCATGGAGGGGTGAAGACAAGAGAATAATTCAAGAAAATTGATGGATTAGGTCAAAATCTATATGGAAACATAAGAAATACACCTCATCCCCCTCCAAAGTTTGATGCTGATCAACAGAAGTAGTTTCTGCAGGATGCACATAAAGCACTGGAAGAAGAAAGAACACGCAAGGAGATGTATCATGCAACTCAGAGGTCACTCGAGGAGGCTCAGATCCGGGAAGAAGTATAAAGAGATACTCAAAGGTTGTTGGAAGAAGCTCAGATCGATGAATACGTACAATTTGTGATGAAAATGTCGCTAGAATAAGCTAGCGCAAGAGAATAATTGCAGCTCGTAACATAAAGATCATTGGAGGAGGCTCGCATGAACAAAGAAGTCCAACGCGTGACACAATGATCGATAGAGGAGGCTCATGGA
This sequence comes from Picea sitchensis, assembly GCA_010110895.2. Lineage (NCBI taxonomy): Eukaryota > Viridiplantae > Streptophyta > Pinopsida > Pinales > Pinaceae > Picea > Picea sitchensis. The sequence goes on from SNQJ01S0126624.1 coordinate 27,907, forward strand.
CAAACTGATCTGTGACGTGATTAGTATAAGGCCTATGAATAACAACACCAGGAGGAGTTGCAATGCGCAACATGTGCAAAAGTCTTACAAGAACTAGGTTGCAAGGAAGAATCTGAAGACCAAGTAAGTTCTTTATTACACTATTGTTTGTGACTATTGAATGATCCAGAAGGTTCCAATAAGTTGACTCATATGTTAGCTACTTGCATGAAAGAACAAAGAGCGGAGGCTATCATATCCGCCTTGCTGCTCAAAAGAGATGTATGTTAGGTCAGCAAGAAAACGTGCATTGGTCGAGAATTTAATATGACAATAGAGCTTGGTGGATACAACATGGATGGAGTCTTGTTGGGTCTGAGGTCTGATGTGAATATTTTTTCGAGTAAATCTTAGGAGGTGATGGGTAAACCAAAGCTGGTCTAGTCACCCATCCATCTTTGCTTGGCTAATCAATAGAATATATACACAATAGGTTGTCTGGAGAAAGTGGAAGTAAGCATAGAAGGATTAAATACAAAGATCGACTATGAGGTCATACATATTATGGATGAATCTGATCCATATCCTGCATTACTGGGTATTGACTAGGCCTTTAAGAATAATGTGGTGTTAAACTTGAAGAAGGGGAAGATGTCCTTTGAAATAGACACCCTGCGCATTGTCACACCATTGGATCCATATGAAGGAGATAGGTATAATGAGCTCATGGATGAGGATGCATAGAGCTCAATCATTGAAAATATTTACAAGATCATAGGGAACAGGGAGGACTACATCAACCCCACCAAAAAATCTGGAGAGTTAAGCTAGAGAAGTGTCAAGTATTATGACACATATTCTAAGGATTCCATGGAGAGGTGGCAGAATAATCTCTATAAAGTATCAACAAGGAGGTGTGCACATATCTTTGTAGAGGAACACGAGTAATAAATTGGCTCCTATCAATATGATGGAACAGAGCCAATGGACATTTTTGTTACATGGATACAATGCATTCCCAAGCCTCAGAGGGCTCGTGCATTGGATGAAGTACTTATTGTCTATGCCAATCATGGTGGTATTCCCTTGACACCGATTCCCACTCCTCTCATATAATATTGTGCTACCACCCTACTCTCTGCATTGGGTGAACGTAACGACCAATTCTTGGACAAGCCCTGCATGCACAATTATAGCTTCAACATCAAGTTGACATTGCCACACACAATTAGACATGCAAGCAATACCAAAAACAATCATGAGCATAAAATCTTACAAAGGAGATATGACACTGATAGGGAGACACAAATGTTCATTCATGCCTAGTACGTTGAGACTCATATAGCTTTAACTAGCCTAGTTGGGGATGTGGATAACTTATACGCCATGATTCCTACAATGTCAACTCCATGATGCGACATTCCTTCGGGCCTTAAGCTCTCAGCAGTAAAGAATCACCTGCAACACCTCAAATCAAAACTCATCTTTGTTTGTCAACCAATGCTTCACACTAATACACCTACCTCACCACTTCCAACATTGATTCAATCGACCCATGTGGATCTCCAAATTGGTCAACTACGGGTGGAAGAATTCTCCAAACTGGTTGAATATGTCTCGACCCTGTGGACTCACCTCCTAACCCCACGAGAAGTATCGACAATTGCATAAATATTTTATGCAAATGAAATAGAAGTCAGACAATACAAACAAGACCTCACTTTGTTTCCTCCCAGGGAGTGTATTGTTGTGATGCATGCTATCACAAAAAGAACAAAAGAGATCATTGTAGGAAGGTCCAAGAAGTAGAACATATTAGATATGATCTTAATCATGGCCGATAAGGCCTTGAACTTATTCACCAAACTCTCCAACGTGCTATTTTTTGTCGGCCCTCTCATCGAGAAAATCAGTGACACCAATCTCACAAACCCACCATTTAGAGTTGTCAACGCCAATGCGACCATCCAACTTACAAAGACGCTCCAAGACTATTTTTCTAAGCTCGAGTGTTAGCTTCTTGAGTTCATACAAAACCTCAAAAGAACGGTGCCATCTGTTGCAGAGATCAGTCCATAAAGTAGCTGGCTCGAGGATGAGCCAGATAATAGTAGTGGGGGCCTATTGGCACCCAAAGTTTTGGGTTTAGTTTTTCGCATGCACATAAATGAAGTTGTGCGCACTCTTTCCACAGTTTTGTGTGCGCTTGAGGAAATGTGTGAGGAATTATATAGAGTACGCATCGAACCAATTTTTTTTTAGTTTCGCACCAAGCCTAAAGTCTACCAAGTGCGCATCGGTCTGATTTTTGACAATTGCACCATAAATCAAGAAGATTCCCATCGGAATCAAGAAAGGAATCATCGGGAAATATCCTTGAATGATTATTGCCAGCAACATACGAGGACGTAGGACTTCAATAGTATGAATTGTCCAGGAAGTTAAGATCTCCATCGATACACAAATTTTGCGTGGAGTGTTGGAAGATGCTAGAAGCACGCGAGACAGTTTTTTCAGAAAAATGAGTGGAGAAAAGCAAAAAGAGAAAACGCTCCCTAGCAGAGAAAGTTATGAAAGGAAGCAATAAGATCAAAAATAGGGTTGGTTAGCTAGCTAGATGTTGGTGAGAAGATATTCATTCAGTCCTTATTATCGATCTCACTGGAGCATGTTGTAGTAATGCAATGCTTTGAATATATTTATGTGTCTATTGTATGTATGAGTTTTGAGAAAAGGCACATTTCCCATCATGTTGTACATATGGGGATTTATATAGAGAAGATATGAAGTTCTACGACTGTCATATGTATCTGTCACGTGCAATGTATATCTCTGTTGTGATATAATAGCTCCAGTAATAAAGATGTGACAATTTTGATCCATTATGTGTCTATCATGTATGAATTGAATATGTGTGTGTATTTTTTTAACTCTTAGTCCCAATATTTTTTGAGATATGAGTTGCATGGATTCCAATCTGAATGACTTTTCATGTTTTTATCCTTTATCCCTATCAAAATACCTTATGGTCTTTGTGATCCTCTCTGCATCTTGAGTGAGACCTTCCTTGGCCTTGGTCGAGGATTGATATGCTGGTGCTCTGGGGTTTTTGTTGGACAACTCTATATGAAACCTGGGTCTAAACTCCCCAACGTTAAGAAGGATGCACGCAAGTGTGGATCAAAATTCCCAACAGGTGGTACCATTTTAGGAATCAATCCCTCACAAAACATCCTCAACAGTGTCGAATGTGCCCAACCAAACTTGAGTTTTCTTCCTCCTCGCCTTCTGACATGAATGATTACCTCTATCGAAACCTTCTTCTCACACACTACACATTTATTTCTGTACAAATCCTCGCTTGAGATAGAGCGAGTGAGCGAAACCCTCACTTTGCTTGCTTCTCATTTTTATCTCTTACACCAAAAATCCTCTGGAACTACCTTCAAATGGAAACGGTAAGAAGGGTTCTTGGCTCTCAGAAGAATTGATCAATATGGCCACTCGGCCCTCCATCGAATGCTTCCTTTACTCCACATGGGTGGCTCCTTCACAAGTGACAACACCAAAACACAGGTTGTGACTCCTCCACGTGGGTTCTAATGCAAATCCATGGCATGACTATACCTTGTTGTGGCTCTCTCAACTTCTATGATTACTTCAATGCTGACAATATCCACTAGATCACCAACATCTCCACAATTATTACAAGTCTACAGCTTCTCATCTATACACAGACTTTTCTTCACAAACAAGACAATTCTGCACATGAGTCCTTCTCCACAAATTCTCCTTCTATGAACTCAATCAACACCTAGAGTGAGGCTCTCTCTCTTGACTCATCCGCTGGAAGATTTTGAGTAGCACTTAGATTGTGTTCCTAATTACATGCAACTAAACACACAACAACTAATCTCTCTACCTCTCTCTACTCCTACTCCTACGCCTAATCCTACAAAGGACCACATCTTTAGATTCTCATCTTCTTGAGTTGATCTGGATTTTTTCGAAACGAAATGAAAGAAGATAAATTACAATGAACTACTCATGAAAATTGTCAGAAACAGATAAATACAACAATACTTGATTTCTATTAATGAAAGAATTGTAAAGAGACTGTAAAAACACAGAGTGCAAGACTCACTGGAATGGTGGCAGCTTTATCTCTGAGAAGATATGTGAAAACTATGCTCATTCACAAGAAGATGATTACAATGAGGCTTTGAAGGCATTTTTATGATAAACATGAATGCCAAAACCCTAGACATCCAAAAACCTAACTCTAGGAGATGAAATGTCAAAATTCATTTGGGTCTCGTTTGGGTAAGTTAGTACATTAACTTCCTGGGGTTGTAATGTTTTCATATGATCTTCGTTTTAGGCGCGTGATAGCTCGTTGGAAAGGTCTTTTTGAAAAATATGCATTACACCATCAAAATTTGACTCTCTCTATAGTTTGATTGTGGCAAGCCAAAAAACCACTGTTTATGGCCCCAAAACGGCCCTGGAAGTACAACAAGATGTGATGACATGAAAAATACAAAATAAGCCAGTTGGATTAGGTGGGAGGCCACTAGTATCCACTAGGAATATCTGTAGGGATTAAGCCAACCCCAAAAGTGTAGAACCCACAATTACAAAGACGTACATAAGAACATGTTGAACTAAAAAATGACAAGAGGAGCTAGTTGGAAGAGCTAGGTGGCCACCAATATCCACCTGGATCAATCCTCCCCCTTTAGGAAGCTATGGTCTCCATTGCGTTGAGTTCCCAGGGAAGAGGGGAAATCATTTTTTGAATCTGAATCTTGGTGAGCTACGTTCTTTGTTGGAGAAGTTGTGCTTCTTGGTATGTGGTAGACTGTCACAAACATGTTGCTGGCGGGGTTGAATATGCTCCACAAACCTATTGTCTCGGGGTTTGAAGAGGCATTGTGTAGGAACCATTGTAGGTAAAGAAACAATATCTTCTTTTTCTTTGACAAACTGTTTTTGCTGGATAGAAGGTGTTGAGGCTACACTGGTTGTAGCAGTCTTTTGTGCATCCTTTGAATAGACTGTGAAGAGGATGAATTTTGTAGTATAAGATATTACCTTGCATCACTGTTTTGGGGGACTAGTAGTCAGAACTATCTCTGGTATCCTATAGAGATGACCTCCTAGAGTAATAATGACACTACGGGGTCTAGAATCATATACATCATGATGTCTCCACATATATGGTTGGACCAAAACAACATCACAAACATCAAGAGGGGAAACATCACACATTACCTCATCCTTGAAGGGTTGGATGCCATAGGACATGCGACATTTCTGGCAGACACGAAGATCCCATCCCTGGTGAAGCCACCTATTATTGTATGGTTGTGGGTGTGGTGTTGTCGACAACCCCAACTGTTTGACGACCTTGGCTGAGATGAGGTTCTTCTGGCTGTCGTTATCAATAATGAAATGCAATGGGGTCCCCTTCACCCACATCTGTGAATGGAAGAAGTGTTCCCCCTCTTCAGGATCTATTGATTCTTCTGGTTGAATTATTTTGGTCCCGACAGTAGCAGTGGGGTCTGTATCAATGATTTGTCTGTTTTCAATATTTTATGGATCGGATTCTGAATCAAGGTTCAACTCCGTGTCTTTGACCTTGGCCACCAATGACTGTTTCGAGTGACATTCATCGGTGTTGTGCCAGGGGATTTTATGGAAGTCACACCACTTCCCAATGTCATTCTTAGTCTTTCCTTTAACCTTCTTGTCCTATGTCTTGGACTGGTTTTCTAGAGTTTGTTGGTTAGGGTTGTCTTTACCATGCTTTGGTTGTTGCATATTTGCATACTCAAATTCCCATTTATTCTAGTGCCTAAATTTCTGCTCAATTTTGACAGCATATTGATAGGAAGCTCCCAATGATGAGATTTTTAGGAAATCCATTTCGGTTTGGATGTACCTATGCAGAGCCCCATAGTATCTCAGAACCAAATGTCGCTCAGAGTCTTTGATACCCATCTTGGTGTGCAAGGTATGTAAAGTATTTGTGAACTCCGTCACTATTTGGCTCTTCTCTTGCCGCAGTGTGGTCCATACCATGTGTTAGTATTCATAGCTATCAACGGGATAGTATTGTTCTTTGATCACATCCACAAAAAAATCCCAAGTGAGCTCGACCCAAATATTCCAGATTCCTTTGTGGAACTTTTCTCCCAGTAAGTTTCCCACCAATTTTTGACATGGAGGAGAGCCTTGAAGAGTGCAAAGGTGATCTTTTCCCTGTCAGAAAATTTTTGAACAGAGAAATAACCTTCTAATAGATTTAACCATTTTTCTAGGGCATTCGCATCTATTTGGCCTTCAAATATGGGAATATCAAAATTAACTTGTACCTTGAAGGGAGAGGTTCCTCCAAAATGGTTGTTTGATGAAGATGTGTATGTTGCTATCGGTGGGCATTGAAGGATGTGTGCAAAATTCTCCATCATTTCGTCCCTCTGTCGTGCGAGAGCTTGCTCAAGCAACATGTTAATATAATATTTTTCTTCGTCGTTTTTATTTTCTTCCACCATCGAGGGTTTCTTGGGCGTGTGAGAGTGATTTTCCTCAAGAGAGACAAGTTTGAGACCCTATACTCATACCTCGTCGGGGACATGCGCTGGAAACAATCAAGAACAACCTGCTCTGATACCACTGATCCAGATTATTTTTAAAACGAAATGAAAGAAGATAAATTACAATGAAATACTCATGAAAATTGTCATAAACAGAGAAATACAACAATACTTGATTTCTTTTAATGAAATAATTGTAAAGAGACTGTAAAAATACAGAGTGCAAGACTCATAGGAATGGTGACAGTTTTATCTCTGAGAAGAGATGTGATGGCTATGCTCATTCGAAAGAAGGTGATTACAATGAGGCTCTGAAGGCCTTTTTATGATAAACATGAATGAAAAAACCCTAGACATCCAAAACCTAACCCTAGAACATGAAACACCAAAAGTCATGTAGGCCCTATTTGGGTAAGTTAGTACATTAACTTCTCACGGTCGTAACTTTTGCATACGATCTTCGTTTTAGGCGCGTGATATCTCATTGGAAATGCCTTTTCTAAAAATATGCATTATGTTGTCAAACTTTGACTCTGTTTACAATTTGACTGTGATGAGCCAAAAAAACATTGTTTAGGGCCCCAAAACGGCCCTGGAAGTACAACAAGATGTGCTGACATGGAAACATACAAAATAATTCAGTTGTATTAGGTGGGAGGCCACTAGTATCCACCTAGAAGATGTGTAGGGCTTCAGACAACCTCGGAAGTGTAGAACCCACAATTACAAAGAAGTACAAAAGAACGTGTTGAACTAAAAACTGACAAGAGAAGCCAGTTGGAACAGGTGGATGACCACCAATATTCACCTAGATCATGGGCTCTCTCATGAGGGAGTCAGATACAATCCTGCTCTCATACCATAATAAAATATGAGAGACTACACATAAGGGAGAGAAATAAACACACAAAATACTTAGTTACTTGCTTCTCTATTACATTACAAAACACATGCATTTAAACAATGTTGAGCAAATCTCAACCATTAATCTTACTCAGAAATCAAAGACTCCATTCATCTTATCCACTAGCCATATACTCAACTACTCCTTTGACTTCAAGTACATATATTTTAACTTACTTACCTAGATCATCTTATCTAATTACCTACCTGTCACAAATCATAACTTACATCATATTAAAACATGTATGAAATAATATATTCTAACAACAAATGTATATTCTTTAATGAATTTTAATATTAATACATTTTTTAATATTTGGAAGAACTACTTTCACAACTTTGTAGTCGTTTCATGAAATTTAACTTAGTTTTATATACATAATAATCTTATACATTTTAAATCCTTGAAACTTTTGAATTTTCAACATATGCAGTGGGTCACGTTTAATATCAAGCTGTAATTCTTTTCTTTTAAGATTATCATCAAACCTAATATATCTATCTATTCTTAACCTAACAAATCTTATCACATTACTTCTTCACTAACTCGTTCAATGGTTATTTTCACTGCATTGTTTTTCTCTTTTTAATCAGTGATGGTGATCTTCATTGCAATGTTTTTCTTTTTTCTTAATGATCATCGATTTGTTCAATTGAAAATGAAAGTATGTTGTCCAACTCAATCTCAACCACATTTATTAATATAAAAATCACATGCATTAATATAAAAATATATATATATATATATAAATAATTAAATTTAAATTTTATTTATATATTTAATTAATTAATTTAAATATTTTATGTTTAAATTTATAAAATATTATAAAATATATATTTCAATGTAACAAGCTTATATTTTGTAATTTCCAAAATATTTAATTTGAAAGGGATTTCATCTTTGTGGATGATTAAGATCGCCTTTAAACTTAAACTAGTATCTACATTATTTCATATATATTAGAAATTTTTAATCATATCAATGACAATGGTAAATTTTAATCATATCAATGACAATGGTTTTGATTGAAATGAGAACATGAGGGTGCACTTTTATAACATAGTAGAAATAAGAAATGTCACTTGAGTTACATATATAAT
>SNQJ01S0126627.1:14387-26317 GCA_010110895.2 Picea sitchensis
GTCCAACCTGAAAAGCCTTCTATTGCGTCGGCCATTTCTACAGTCTTTAAGACTTCTATTGCGTCGGCCATCCCTGAGTCAGTCCTGAATCACTTGTTACTCTGATCTACATCAAATCTTATTACTTGTTTCGTGTCATTGATGTGGGATACATTAAGGCCCTCCTGTGACGAGTCTTTTCCTGTCAACTTCAATTCATTATCCAAGAATTAGATTTAGAAACTAATTGGTACCTTCGAACTTGCATGCCTCAATGGCAGGTTTCCTCGCTTTCGACAGTGGGTTTTCATTATCGACCCCTGATCGGGAGATTCCATCGAGTGTTCGACTTCCACTCATTTATTCACATTCATTGGATTGTACTAGTGTACCTTGGGAGTCATTGACATTAATGGTGATTTACCTCACACTTATTAATGGTATACACTAATGACCGGTAATCAAGTGGTTTCTACCATGTTCGACTTCAACACATGTATTGACATGGTTAGATTCGTACTATAGAGTGGTGGAGATGAAGACTCTGGATATTTTCTGATAGATGCAGGTTGCGTTGGAGTATATTCAGTCTACTATTGCATAGATCCACATTGTATGTCTGGTGGCTATGTTCAAATTTGAATCTTTAACACATAGATCCACAATGTATTTTTGGTGGCTATGTTCAGATTTGAATCATAATGACATGGATCCACAGTGTATGTTTGGTGGCCATGACCTGTCTTACTTGACATGGATCTTCACATGTCGGCATTTATGCTTTGATTCATTTATATTCTGAGTATGGGAATGCCTACCTCAGTGATGATATATTATTGTACTGTATTTCCTTGTTTGTTGGTAGGTTTTCCGACCGACTGTTCCTTGTTCCCTACACACACTCGACAAAGTATTTCAGCTATCACTCTGTTCTAACTTCATACTTTGGGGGGCTCTCTGTTACACATTATTTTCTTCATCCCTATGACCTTTAATGATGTAAAACTATCAGTTTCCTTCAGAGGGGACAGTGGCCTGAGTTCCTGAAGAGAGAAGGGAGAAGAACTTTTCCTGAGAAAAGAAGTTGCATTTTCCCTTATAAAAACCCTGTAAAAAAGGAAGTTCGTAGGTTGCTTATGTATTAGGGTGCAAGAATGCTTGATTCTCGTAGGCTTCCCACACTTAGGGTGCGAACTGTTCGCAGGCTTCTCTATAGGCAGGGTGCGAGAATCCTTACATGTGGGAAAAATGAGTGTTTTCTTGAATCTTCTAGAAGGAGAAACTTCCATGGTGAGGTGGCATCCAAATGGTGTGGATCTTACTTTATTTCTTGATTTAGTGGGATCATCCTAACCTCCTCACCTTATCCTCTTCAACTTATAAAAGGAGAGGAGCTCTCATGGAGAAGGGGTTCTTGAGCTTGTTAGCTTTGGTTGGCTTGGAATTATTATCTTGGTTGGAGTGGCTTTGAGATTTGCCTTTGTCAAGATAGATTGTGAATATTATCAGATCTATGCTCTCAGAATTATTGGAGTGAAAGTGTGTGGGGAATGAAGGAAAGTGGGAAGGGACCTTACGACATCAAGGCCATGGTTGTAATCTCTCTTTCACATTTAATATGATACAATAATATGATTCTTTCCTATAAAGATTGTTATGTTTTATTGTATGATTCCTTGATCACATACATAGGTTTATATTGAGTTTATGCTATTGCTATCACTTTGGTTGGTTGCGTTCTGTTGCAGGTCCATCATTGTATGAGTGTTGGAATGGATATAGGATGGATATGGTGAGAGGAAGCGACATTTAAATGGTATGTCACTCATCCCTCTTTAGTTAGTAAATTCAATATATAAAACTTAAGGAAAGCGTCATGTTCTAGTGTGTTTTGTTCTAGATCTAGGTGGATCTAGGGAGATCCGTTAGTGTTTGCACCTACCGATTAGTCCGATAACACCGCTTGTTACAGTTACCACCGCATTTTGAGTCTTTTCCTTATAAATTGAGTAAAGTTATCATACGTGGTACATACGCCTCCACTTACCATACTTATGATCGTATGAGGATGAGTACTAAATTGAGTCAGAAAGATATTGGGATTCCTTCAAATCCCATACCCACTATATTCAACAATATTCCTTCGGTACCTTCAACCACTATGGTTGTAGTGTTGGAGGTTCCTATAATCACACATGTGTGTGTGTTATTAAGACTTGTGATCCTATCTCTTACTCATATGCACAAGGACAACCTGAATGAGAACAAGCTATGAAAGATGAGATGAATCATGTTTTGAAGAATCATCTAGTCTCATTAGCCTAAGGATGATAGGGGATACTTTTATGATGTTAGATAAGAAGTTCCCTATTCAAAGTAGCTATAGTGGTGTTCAATAAGTTCCTACCTTGGTCACTGGTCAAATTCCTTGGGCAACCAAAACTTCTAATAAAATTCTCAAAAATAAAGTTGGCGACATTATCAATCATAAAATCCTATGTAGGTGCAACATTTTCCCATTTAGTGAGATAATCAGTTGCAATGATGATATATCAATATTTATAATTGGAGAGTAGGAGGTTTAATATATCCCACAAAGTCAATATCTCATTTCTCAAAAGTTTGTAGATCCCTTACTGGATTCAATGGTAGTTCATCTCTCCTATAAGGTTTACCTACTTTTTGATAGACCTCATAAGTTATAGCATACTCCTTAGATCCCTTAAATATGGTTGGCCACCTAAGACTAGCTTGGACAATCTTGTGATCTATTACTTTTCCTCCAACATTCCTTCTTGCAACTCCTTGATGACATTCACATAGAATATCATTCCTTTAATGATATATCACACATATCTAAATAATACCATCAATCAAAATTTTTTATAATTGTTCTACGATTAAATGAAAATTTGCAGCTCTAACTACTAAATCATTCGTTTGAGTTGTGGAATATTCTGCAAGAGAAATACCAGTAGTTAGAAACAAATCAGTATCCTCTTTATGGTTCACAATAGCTTCTACTTTTAATGGTTTGTATATGGAAAATTGTCATCCAATGCACCACCTAGTTCTCTTGACTTGAGCCTAAAGAGGTTATCAATCCTTACAATATGTTTACTAGGTTTAACCACAAATTGAAAGAAGAGAAACCACCTACAAATATAACCCTCTAGAACAAGCTTATATACCAAATATTTCAATGCAATTTGATTTGTATAAAAGTTAAAGCATCCTCCTAGAAGGTAGTGTCTTAACTTCTATAGAGAATAAACCATGGAAATTCCTTCATGCTATATGGTGATGTAGTTGTGCTCAACTTGTGAAATATTCTTAGTTGCAAAATATATAGGGTGATATAAATTTCCTTCTCTTAGTTGCGCTAGTTTTTCTCAACAAATAAATGTCAATCACCAATGGAATAATTTAACTAATCCCAAGAAATCAAAATTCACCTCCAAAAATTGTGTAGACACATTATTATACCACCCAAAACTATACCTGATGATGCCACATTGGCATCAATCCAACACCACCATTAACTTGTTGGGTTCTAGTAGAATTTTTTTTTGTTTAATTGACTCTAGAAAACAATTTTTTATGTAAAAGGTTCAATTAAAAATTCTGTTGAAATTCTAAATTAGAAACTTAGTGTCTTGAACTTAAGAAATTTTACCTCTTTCCTAGAGTTTCCTAGATATAGTCCCTAAGAATTTACATCCTTAGGGATAATATGAAATATAATAAAATAATAGAAAAAATAGATGATATTTCACTTCTTAACAACCCTAATCCACTAGGCAATTTAAGAGAAAAGATATTAAGCTTATTGCATGAGTTTCAACATTCTAGGGAAATCTTATCATGCATAAACTAGATATGAAAGTCACTTTCTATCATTGATGGTGTTATAGGACGTACAAGAAAACAAATATTTTTTAGATCTATCTTCATTGAGTGAGGGGATTTCAGGTAGAATAAAGGAAAGTGAGACATCTAGTAGGTCTAATAGGATGAGATCAGCTAGAGGTGAGAAGATCAGAAGAAAAATCCATACACGCATGGAATTGTTTCTTGAGAAAGGGGGATCATGTTCTTATGATCATGAGAGCATATATGACATCGAGGTTCCCTTGAGGTACAAACATATAGTGAAATGATAGGTACCCAAGGATCTTCTTGAAATAAATATTGTTTTTTATGTAAACGAAAGGATATACCAGATTGCTCCATCGTCATTTCATGGTTTGGGGCTATTTTGCATGGATGGAATAACAATGTGTTACTAAGGATTACATAAATTGATGGAGTACATGGGACCCTGTTATATACAAAGATTGGATACGAATAGTCCAATATACAAAAAGTATGCAAAGATATGGCTTGGCTTCAAATTATATACAACTAAAAGACAATGATCGAAAAAAATGAGAATATATATATATATATATATATATATATATATATATTGATGGAAGGCTAAAAGAAATGGGGAATATTGTAGGGTTTATAAACAATACATGACCCATGACCACAAATATGTAACACAATTTCATATTTTAGGGGCGTGAAGGAAACTGTGTATTCGTATTTGCAATAAAATCAATAGCCATAGGGGAAGAGTTATTGATTAATTACAATTTGAATCGAATAGATACATATGTTGCTATTATGGGGGTGGTACATATACTAATTTACCCAACCTGTAAGCAATGACTCTTATATTTTATGATTTTCATTATGTTCTTTATGGTGTTAATCCATTTGGAGAGCTTCGATATGTTTACTTAGTGTGTCCTATTTTCTTTACCAACAATAACATTCCTCCTTGCATGTCAATAAAGAGGGAGGATTTCTCATACATTTGAATTTATTTCTCATGATAGTGATCACTGTTCTAATTTCACTATAATGTGGCAGGTTGATCGTGGTAAATCAAAAGCAACCTCATAAATGATGATTGTTATAACCCTAAATTGCACCACATATGCATACCTGGCACCAGGCTTCTTACTTTCCATTTTTTCCAAGCCATCACTGGAAGCTCTTCTTAAAAAACACTATTTTTGAAGATGTATGTTCCTTGCACCACTACTGCCCATGTGTGTATGCTAGTTGCACCATTAATCCATGCGTAAGTATGCTAGTTGCACCATTACAACCCACGTATACTCACAAATTTTTTAAAAATTAAAAAGTTGCAAGGAGATACATGATTTTTAACTATCTTTTTGGCATACAAAATAAGGTGTTGGGGTCTCATTCAAAATTTAAGAATAAGAATAGTGAAACTATGCCCATTTCATTTTCCCCCCTTGCCCCAAGCATTTGCAACCACATTGTGATTTTTGAGCCAGGATTCCCTATTCTAGCCTTTTTTCCTCCATTGCAAGCCTATGCCATTTCCCTAGAGAGAATTGTGAGAGGAGAAGGACATGTGGAAGAAGTTGGAGCTTGGTGAAGAGGAGCCCAAACCAAGTTCGAGGAGCAGTCATCAGTCTCATTGTAAGTAACGTTGTGAGATTAATAAAAATAAGTACTTTTTCTTTCCCAGATATGATGTGTTTAATATTGATGTTTGATTTAAATTTTATTATGACATCTAACCTACTAACTCATATATAAGATGCATGTTCCTAGTTCTTTGTTTGTCTGTTTATGAATGTAGATCATCCTTGGGAGGATATTTTCATTTGAGGAGCAACCGAATACAAAAGGATCGACATTGTACGTGGAGTTTAAGGTAGAGTTACCATATCCTTTTATCTTGTGTTTTATGCATGAATGTGGGATGTATTTGGGGTAGTTGGTAAAGAGTAGGAGACTTTAAATGATTAACTCTGCCTACATGTTGAACCCTAGTGTATTCCATAGGGGGGTTTTCTCACTATAGCAATGATGATGATGATTCACTTGACGAAAGGTATTTGTATGAATCCCCCGACCCTATGGTTTTAATTAGAAAAAATATTAATAAAGAAAACAAGGAACTAGCTCACTTGTTAGATATTCTAGATCAAACTCCTGAGGTAGAAGATAGGATCAAACAAGTTATGACAAGGCTTGAGAAATATAATTTAATAACCATAATTTCAATTGGTTTTATTTTTGTGTCATAAGATCAATTATGAAAGATTGATTTTTAACTTTTACATTATCTAAACGATTTTTTTTTTTCTTTCTTATATAGATATTTTTCGATCCTGTTGACACTGACATGCATGGTGTCGGTAGTAGTGGCACTGCACAGATGCCACAGGGTCTGAACAAAAGCCCTCATATAGAGTCTAGGAAACAATTATTCAGATCTCCACCTTTCACACCATTAGGTGGGAGCCACAACACGCACACCAAGGAAGCAACCACACAGGTAGGATCTGGAGGTGGTGACAGAGATGAGGACGATGATTTGAAAAACTATATGGTTTCTTTTCCTAAAGAAATATGTTTGACTAGCACAGGGACCCTTAAGGGAACATTTATGGTCAACGAGGAAGGACTTCCATTAAAGAAAGGTAAAGTCCCAGGTAATTTTTAAAATTTTAATTGTTTCATGTTCTCTATGTAGACAAATATAAATCATCTAAATTATTATTTTTAAGCTAATAATCATATAATCATTTTGTGAGTAGGGAATAATGATTTTTATAGGTCCTTGGAGAATAAGGAGTTGCTGATTTTTGGGCCCACCATATGGGAGAGGTGGAATTCCCAGAATTCCAACCTCAAAAAAAGAATTGATGGATTATCTTGAAAGACCTTGGCCATCGCCGCAATTGACCAATATTTAAAATATATGTGAGAAAAATTTAGGAAGGAATTGAAATAAAATGATAGGTACGAGCATCCTTTGATGATTATAGAGAGGGAGTGGAAGGCCCTCATTGAGGATGCAAAAGAGAATAAATTGGCAGATGAAGGAAAAACACCCTCTAGTCCCAAAAGGTAAATTACAATTTCAATTCAATACCTTCAATTTTTTTTAGATGTAAATAAAATTGTGGTATATATTAACATACTTGAAAATTTTGATGATAGGTTGAATGACAAGTCAAAGGAAACAAAAGAAAGTCTTTCCAAATGTGTCCACCATAGGCTAGGCTAGGGCTTCTACTTGAAGTTGAAGTCATGAATTGTAAGTACCTAAATATCTTATTTGTATCACCTTACAACTTTTAGGTAATTGCAGCGAATAACATTAAAAATACATACTTGTATGCAATGTAGGGTGACAAGTTTGGTACTGAAACCATGGAGGAAGACCTCCATCTTGGTTACAAGTACGACTATAAAATTGTAGTTGAACATTGAAAAATCTTGGGGAAGATACCAAGAACAACTTTGCAGGATAAGGTAAATAAAATTCAATCCACATTAACCTTTATTATTAATATAATATAGTCATGTTGGATATTATTAATATTTACAACTTTGTTTTAAGCAGGGGGGAAACACTGTCAACAAACCACTAGTATTTGAGAGCATTACGTTGATAGAAATTTGCAACTAGAATATGGTTCTCCCGTGTAGTCCCAATTTTCCATGAGGGTGAAGCCCCACATGTTATGGTGCTACGACCGAGCTGGCACATGACGGTAATATGGCTATATTTTAATCATATACTTAATAATTTCATAGTTATACATTTTGTACTTCTATTTTTTTACTTATACATTTATGATTTTCCTTATCATGTTTGTGGTATTAATGGAAGATAATTTTTTACTTGAGGCTCATACAATTGAAGAGGAGCACGCAAGGGAAACCATTCCAACGGTGCCGACTAGTGCACTAGATAAATAATGAGATTACAGGTGTTTTTTTTAATATTATTGAACTAGTTCAATGATATTTAAAAACTGGCCATTTACATTTTGTATTTTTTTGTTTTGTATGTGATGCCTCATCACAGCGTCCTCCATTACTAGGCATGCTTTGCGTGAGAGGATGCAATCACAATCAGATTTTGAAGAGCACCCAGAGAACGAAGACATAGATATTGATGAAATGATTAGGAACTATAGAGATAAGAAGAAAAGCCCGACAAAAAGTACCAAATTATTATGTACATGAATATTTTAATAACTATTTAATATAAAATCTATTTTCACAATATTCCGCTCACTCCAAATGGATCAAGGAAACATTTTATTTCATTGTAAATAATTGTGAATATTTCTATGTATATATGTTTGTTTTTGCTATAAATATTTGAATAGATTTATATGTTGGGTATTGGGGAATTGAGAGTGATGTGGGGGGGGGGGTGGAGGGGCCATAAGAGCTTCTTCCTTCACATGGTTTTCCCTATTCAGTAGAGAATAATTTATTGGAACCTTTTAATATTGGAGCAAGCCTCCATCGATCTAATGGAGCAAGAACAAAGTCAATGTTGATTTCATTGCTGCTACTTCAAATCAAGGGAGATAGTTTGATCAAATATTAGACGCGTGGCTCCAATAAATTATTCTCGAAACCAAGAGAATATCATTCAGGTATGTTCTTACACTCTTGTAAAAATGCATCTTAGAGTAAATAATGTGCTACAAATATGACTTGTATTGATTTTTTAGATATTTATGAAGGTTGAATGATTTTGGCAGGTACTTTACGATCTTTCTTTATCGATGGAGGGAAGCTCAAGAATAACATAGGTTCATACAACTAAAGAGAAATGCACAGGTTCAACCATTTAACTGTATTGTCGACCAGTTCATCAGATCGGGTGTGATTTCTCCTTTCAACATAGTTTATATAGCCATCAATTCTAGTTATGGTTAATTTTTTATGAATTGTTATGTTCGATTGCTAAATTTAAAAATCATCATTTAGGTATGTATAATATTTTGATTATGTCCTCCATATATTATGGATCTGTCAGTGTAGATTTATGATTAACGAATGGATAAATTCAAACATGAATGTATGTTTCACCATATCCATAATAAAATTATGGTTCCTTTTCCATCCCCATGCTAACACTAGTACATTTGGGTCAAATTATGACGATGTGTTTGATAAAATTACCAATTTATATTGTTGAGAGAATGACAAACAACAAATGTCGTAGAACCCCCTGCTTCAACAGGTTCTACACAACCTCCCAGTCTAAGGATCATTCACGAATTCACTTCTGAGCCGAAGGGGCTACTTTGGATCCCTATTGGAACCTCAACATTTGATCCACAATTCCTTTAACTTCCCCATGGCCTCCAACAAAAAAATGATCCTTTCCCGAAAATAAATTTCGGGTTTCGAGACTCCCTAAGTCCTGATGTCGAGAGCCTTTTCCTCCTCAATCCACCGATCTCCGAATTACCAAAACACCGAAATGGCACTCAATGATGATTAGCCCCCTGGGCCATATATTGGTCCATGTGACCACTCTTCCCCGTGACCGCAGCCTACTTCGAGGTTTTCAACACCAAGAGCACTGGCTCCTAGTCATCGGAATGGCCAAACTGCCAATCCCCAAAATGTTGAATCTCTGGCCACTTTCTCCTCCAAAGGATGTGTCATGTTTCATGACTTTAGGACTTCCGATGTGAATTTTCTCGGTTCTCTGTCTGTGGGATCCCCGGTATGCCGAAACCTGAAATCCCCGCTTCACGGTTCCACTCCAAGGATACGTCACACTTTCAAGACTTTGGGGTTTTCATCACCCTATGCCTCGATTCCTTGTCTTTTAGACTTCTGAAATCCCGAATCTCGGTATGCCAAAATGTCAGCTTCCTTCCACATCCCTTCAATGCCTTCGGGATTTCAGGTTTCGCGATCCCGCGATGCAAGGTTACCCGACCCTTGCTCCTTGGACTTCCTGGTACCTGAAATAATGAAATACCAAATCAAAGGGAGATCAATAGTTGTGATCCTCTTGCATCCAATGGCTCAGATCATTTTGGGATCTCGCGGGTCAAGAATCCCAAATTATTTCCCTTTGCATTCCCCAGTACCCGGAATGCCGAAATGGACTTTTCGAGACTCTCCCGCTGCCACGATTGCTGTGACGTGTCCTCTTCAGTGATGGATGCTCCCGATTCTTTAGGGACTTTGTGACCCCAACTACACTAATCCCTGGTCCTTCAAACTCCTGGTAGATCCCTAATCAGTTCGGGACTTCGCAAGTTGTGAAGTCGAAAGAATTCTCCATTTCTCTCTTCGATGCCCGAATCCCTAAGATACGAGGATCTCATGACACACGTCCTCCATAGATGGACAGTCCCGATGCTTCCACCATTTCGAGACTTTGACGGGTCTTCTCCTCTGCACATACATGAGTTAAATCTCATGCAAAACTTCACAGATCCGATGGCTATCAACTATCTGTGTGAGATCTGACGGTTTATATCTCTTCCTCTTGTGCTACGCTTTCCTACCTACGCCTGGACACGAAACTTCAACCATCCAGATCTTTTTCCAGCACCTGAATTGACGACGAATGTAGCTCCTCCCTTGAGCTTATGCTTCTTCCTTCACTTTGGAAGATTTCAAAACGCTTAAAAAGGTCTCAACCTTTGATTTATTCTCCTTGCTACGAGCCCGCAACTTCAGTCTCATATGCGTTCTAAGGAACAATATTCCTCTTGAGCTTTTTCAAACTCTGAAAACCCAAATGGTTTCTTCTCGGCCTTTGCACTCCTTACAACTATGGCTCTGTGTGCTAAGTCATTATTCCTCCTGATATTTGTTCACTCTGAACCTCAAAGAGGTTCTCGACCTCTGCACTCCTTGCAGGGTCCCTGCGCATGACTGTGTTATCTCTTTTGAGCTTCAAAACTTGGAACAAAATCCTTCCAGCACTCACTCCTTGTGCTTGATGAGCCCTCAGATGGTTGTCTATCAACACTTCACATGAGTGTTGGCCTGGTTCACTCCTTGCACAAGTCTCTATCCTCTTTGAGCTTCAACTGCACAAACACCAATGATCTCTGTCCCTTTCTGTCCTTGAAGTGATGGAAATGTCCTCTGGCGATTTCCTTCTCAAGCACTCCATGCTAAGCTTGTAGGGTATTCAACAACCTTATGAAGGTCCTCCTGTGACACTTCTTCTTCCTCAGAACTCTAAGAGTTCTCTGTGCACTCTGGCACCTGCTCAATGCCCTCCTCGCAGAGTTCCTAGAATCCTCAGTGATTCTGTCTTCTCCTCTGAACTCAAACAAGAGTTCTCTCCTTGTGCTTTCTTTACACGCACTCAATGCCGTCCTGGCAGAGCTCTACAGAACCTTCAATAATTCTATCTTCTCTGTGCCTTCCTCTGCACAGTATTCACCTCCAAGGTATTCAACAACCTTGAGGATTCTCCTTGAGTCAATGACTTTAGCTGGTGCACCCTTCTGGAATGTCTTTGTCTGAATCCGCAGACTTTAGAAGTGCAATCCTTACACTGGTTTTCATAGACAACAACACTTTGTCATGCACTCTTGACATGAAGCCCCAAAGAACCCCAAACCTAAAATCAAAGAACCCACAGATAGCAGACCCTATCTTTCCCTACAAATGCACACTTAATCATACATATACAACATATAAATACACACACATGAAGACATTCATTATACATAGAATAACATGCAGGTAAAACTGCTCTGATTGTATTAATCTGAAAATGCCTCTTTACAATGTGTTTGAGTTCAGACTGCAATAGAGTCTCTGCTCTCTTCTCTTCTTTGTTAAGATCCAAAGACTGAATACAAAATCACTACAATAGATATACAAAAAAAATATGCAAAATCTCCTTTATTACTATCAAAACCCTTGAGGTAGGGCAACACCATACAATGGATCCTATTATGGAAGGGATTCTCTCCTGTTCACATGCCTCTTTGAGGGGGCATCCTCCTATTGAGCTACCGCTCCAAATACAATACTTCTCTTCATGTCTCATTACATTGCTTGAACCCCTTTATATAGTGCTACCATCACCTAAGAACATTCTAGAGGAGGAATCTTCT
>SNQJ01S0126628.1:11101-23611 GCA_010110895.2 Picea sitchensis
TGAATATAATATATGTTGGTTTTCCCGGTTTGGGTTTCCAGGTGAAAAATCTTTGTGTAATGTTTGTATTTGCCATTGTATCTTTTTTGTTCTTTTCTGAATATCAGTTTGCAGTAGATATTGTACAAGGTTAGAATTTACAATCACGAGCCATCCTATTAGGTCCATGGGCATCTAGCGGTATGACACTACTAGCAACTAGTCACCACGCCAGGGTAGTGGCTCTTGGTGGCATAGCCAAGAGAAAGGGGGTATCATCACGAGCCAGCCTTCTCATTTCCGTGAAATGCTTGTGGGTAACATTGCTACCACTGTTCACCACGCCAGGGAAGTGTCCCCGACTAGCTTACCCATAAAAATAATAAAACAAGACCTGGTTAGAGGATAAGGGGTCTCATCACGGACCAACCTATTAGGTCCATGGGCATCTAGCGGTATGACACTACTAGCAGTTGGTCACCACGCCAAGGTAGTGGCTCTTGGTGGCATAGCCAAGAGAAAGGGGGTCTCATCACGAGCCAGCGTTCTCATTTACGTGAAATGCTTGTGGGTAACATTGTCACCACTGGTCACCACGCCAGGGCAGTGTCCCCTAACTAGCTTCTTGAAAGAAAAAGCAATAAGAATAAAGATAAAAAAGGCATCAATGGGCTTGGAAACATTTGCATCCAGGACAGGTGCAACTCACCCTCTACAGAGGCACCCACGGGTAAGCCATTACATTCCCCTGTTGTCACT
This sequence comes from Picea sitchensis, assembly GCA_010110895.2. NCBI lineage: Eukaryota > Viridiplantae > Streptophyta > Pinopsida > Pinales > Pinaceae > Picea > Picea sitchensis. The sequence goes on from SNQJ01S0126628.1 coordinate 11,840, forward strand.
GCACCCCTTGCCCAGACATCCCTTATCCACCTCATCCACTCACATGGCTTGGATTTGATTTCTCCCGGAAACATCCCACATCCAGTGAGCATTAGTCCAATAGGACGCCCTGTCACTTCCTCCAAACTTGTCTTGCAGATTAGTATAATGTCTTTGAGCACTTGACTGGGTAAAAGGGGTTTCATGCACATGTTTAATAAAATTGATAATTAGATGTGATTGACATTGCTATGATCCCTGTGACTTATGATCCCATGGAGGGTGTATCTGTTGATGTCCAAGATCATACCCGACGGACAGGTACCATATTGGACAGGTACACATGGGGAGATGATTAGTTCGAACCACCATGGGGATGAGAGCCCACCAGATGGATGTTGAGACCCCAGCAGGGGCAGAGACAGGTCAGAGGGTTTGCACCGGGGAAGAGGAGGACGTTCCACCAGAGGCAGCTGAGCAAACCTATACCCAGGGGGGTTGTGCCTTTTTCACCAGGACGTTGGCCTTGGAAAGCCATGACGTCACCCAGGACATTCATGACGTCATCTAGCGTTTTGTGGAGGTTGTGGGAGGCAGTTGTGGCACATGTGGCTTGTTCCGGAGGCCCAAGGAGGCCTAACGTTTTGCTCCAGGAGGCCAATGTTGCCCCAGAAAGGGCTAACGTCACCCTAAAAGGGCATGACGTCCTCATTTTGCTTGATTTAGGGTTTCATTATGACATTTAATGTAAAAACAGTATTATTATGTATTTTTGGCCTTGTCAGCCTTTTGTGACCTAAAAATTAATTAAGGTCATTGGTATGGTATAAGTAAGAGAGCTAAAACTCTCTTTTATTCATCATCTTTCACTCACACTTGTGTGAGGTCTAAAATTTGTGCCCTCTTTAGGGTTTTTGGCTGAAATTACTAGTGCGCACTTGTTGAAGAGGTTTTTCTTGGCTATTTTTTGCATTTTCTTGGTGGAAGGTTTACAACTAGGGTTTGGCATTGATAATACTTGGTGAATGTAAGTGAATTTCTACAATCCTTCCTTTGCTTGAATGGTTATGGTATTTTTACTTGCATTTTGTTAATGAAATTTGTTCGATAAAACCCTAGAAAATAATCACATGTTGGTGTCCTTATTTCAAGTCCCTACTAGGTTATGCTAAGAAGCCACTTTATTTGTTGAAGATAAATGCTAGGGCCTTGCCATTGCAACACCCTACCATTCACTCTTCAAGCTAGCCGTTTTTTTACNCATGAATGGGCTTAGAAACATTTGCATCCATGACAGGTGCATCTCACCCTCTACAGAGGCACCCACAGGTAATCCATGCATTTCCCTGCTATCACTGCACCCCTTGCCCAGACATCCCTTATCCACTTCACCCATTCACATGGTTTAGATTTGATCTCTCCCAGAAACACCCCACATCCAGTGAGCGTTAGCCCAATAGGACGCCCTATCACTTCCTCCAAGCTTGGCTTGTAGATTAGTATAATGTCTTTGAGCACTTGTCCGGGTAAAAGGGGTTTTATGCACATGTTTAATAAACTTGATGATTAGATGTGATTGACATTGCTACGATCCCTATGACTTATGATCCCATGGAGGCAGTATTTGTTGATGTTTCAGGACCATACCCGATGGCAGGTACCCAGATGAACAGGTACACATGGGGAAATGATCAGTTCGGACCTCCATGGGGCTGAAAGCCCATCAGATGGATGTTGAGACCACAGCAGGGAGCAAAGACAGATCAGAGCTTTTGCACCAAATAAGAGGAAGACATTCCACCAAAGGCGGCTTAGCAGACCTATACCCAGGGGGGTTGTGCCCTTTCCACCAGGACGTTGGCCTTGGAAGGCCCATGACATCACCCATGACACTCATGACGTCATCCAGTGCTTGTGGAGGTTTTGGGAGGCAGTTGTGGCCAAAGTGGCACGTGGGGCAGGTTCCTGAGGCCCAAGAAGGCCTAGTGTTTTGCTCCAGGAAGCCAACGTTGCCCTAAAAAGGGCTAATGTCACCCTAAAAGGGGCTAACGTCACCCTAAAAGGGCATGACGTCTTCATCTTTACTTGATTTAGGGTTTGATTTTGACATTTAATGTAAAAACAGTATTATTATGTATTTTTGGCCTTGTCAGCCTTTTGTGACCTAAAATTAAATTAAGGTCATTAGTATGGTATAAGTAAGAGAGCTAAAACTCTCTTTTATTCATCATCTTTCACTCACACTTGTGTGAGGTCTAAAATTTGCAGCCCTCATTAGGGTTTTGGCTGAAATTGTGGTGCACCTGTTGAAGGAGGCTTCTCTTTGGTGATTTTTGGCATTTTTCTTGGTGGAAGGTTTATAACTAGGGTTTGGCTTGATGAATACATGGTAGATGTAATTGAATTTCTGCAATCCTTCCATTACTTGAATGGTTATAGTGTTTTACTTGCATTTTGTTAATGAAATTGTTGGAATAAACCCTAGGAAATAAGCACATGTTGGTGTCCTTATTTTAATTCCCTACTAGATTATGCCAAGGAGCCATTTTATCTTTTGAAGACATTGCTAGGGCCTTGCCATTGCAACACCCTATCATTTGCTCTTTACCCTAGCCGATTTTACTTTGTTATTGAGCTAACGAAGGAGGAAAACGTGCTAAGGCCTAGGGTTGCCTACACCTTAGTAAGCCATTTTCCCCTAGGGTTTGATGGTTGAAGCCATGGCTTACCAACACCTCACCATCAAATCCCTCTTGTCTTTGGCCCTACTATTATCATCTTGTTCCTTCAACTCTTGCTGCTACTTGTTGACTCCATTTGCCCTATGAATGCACTAGTCTAAGACCTCTTGCTTGAGTATTTTGATCACAATCTACAAACATCCAAATCTTTGAGCAATTACTAACACCTTTCTAACCCTAGTTTAGATTAACTTGCTAACCCTACTGCTACTATTGTTCTTTCAAGTTATAGTCATACTTTGCAGCACTTAATGCTTTAAAAGCAATTGAAAGGATTAATGCATACTTGCTTCTGATGAATGTTGGTGTTATGATATTGATAATTAGTTATTCTTGCTCATTTTGAAGCATTTATTGTTGAAGTATCGTATTGTGATTATTGCCATTTATACATCTTTGCTTACTTCATCAATACATTAGTCAATTTCTTATATCGAGAAAGTCTCTGATTATATGAAGTACTAACCAGCAAGTGACCTTGCAAATATAGTTTTCATGTCATTTTGTTCCGGGCAGGTACATCTCTGGTTATTATTATCTTTTATTGGTTGTTTAGCCGAACTTTCTAATCGGTGGTGACTTGTGAGAGGAAAACCTATACCTTAGCCTTTACCCTTTTCATTCTCAAAACCCCAGGTCACCGAGGATGTCTCCCCTAGGCCTACCACCCTAAATAGAAAGAGACATCCTATTGAGGTGACAGTGATAGGATAGTCTCTAGTTACGTCAGTTTGTCTTCTTTTACCTTTCCCTTTACTTCCAAGTACAAATTGTGCGATAACAGACTTCAAGAAATAAACCCAAGTCTTATGAGAGTAATCATCAATAAAAGATACATAGTATGCATATCCGCTTAGAGAGGTTGATGGCATTGGACCACATACATCTGAATGGACAAGTTCCAGAATTCCTTCTACTTTAATGTTGCTCTTTGGAAAAGGATTCTTTATGTTCTTTCCTTGTGCACATCCCTTGTATACACCTTCATGATCAACCTTTAGTTCTGGTAAACCTGTAACTACCTTGCTTACATATGGTAAGGCTTTGTAGTTGATGTGAGCTAATCTTCTATGCCAAAGTTCACAAGGACTTTCAGTAGAGTGAGTCAAAGCTACATCTGAGTGACCCTTTAACTGGTACAAACCACCCTCTTCTATTCCAATAACAACTGCATCTTCTATAGTTTTTCCTTTAGACCACATAAGAACTTCACCATCTATGAATGCAACCCCGAAACCTTTCTTATCTAGGGATGAAATAGAAAGTAAGTTCTTTTTCAAACCTGGTACATAGAGTACATCCTTCATAGTCCATTCTCATCGAAGTTCCTGAATCAAGTTTGTAGGTGGCTTCTCGCATTCCTTTGATTGAGTACTGATAATCATCTCCCAGTGAAACTTTTTGGTGGGAGTCCTTCTCTACAAGTCTGGAGAGAGTGTTCTTATGACCTGTCATGTGCTTAGAGGCACCACTATCTATGAGCCAAGTATCCTCTCCAGGTGTCACAGATCCTGAGAGAGCGAAAAACAAAACATATTCTTCAATCTCTTTTTTAGCTAACTTGTTGGGTGGCTCATCATCTTCAGTTGCATGGGCATGATGTCTTTTGTTATTTCTCTTCTTGTATTCTTCCCTTCTGGCAGGACAATTCTTAGCAAAGTGTCCCATCTTATCACAATGATAACACTAGTAGGAGGAGAATTTTTTTTTCCTTCTTTGACCTTTATGATATTTCTGGAATCTCTTTGGAGAGTGAGACTCTTTATGAAAGTGAGTCTCTTTTTGAAAATGAGACTTTCCCTTTCCACCCTTATCATGAGAAGCTAGGGCTTGATCTTCATCTCTTAATAGGACGGCTTCTTGGTTGGCCACTCTTGCTTCTTCTTGAACACATTCTTCCCATAAACTGTCAACTTGGGGTTTTTCTTTTCTTGCACAAATAGTTTGGATGAAGGCATCCCAAGGTATTGTGAGAACATTAAGAGTTGTCATCACGAGTTCATCTTCATCTAAGTTGTCTCCAATTGCCTCTAATTGTTCCTTGAATTGAGAAACCCTAGAGAAATAGTCTTGAATTGTTTCTCTTTTTTGCATCTTTGTATTCTAGAGTTGGGTTCTCAAGTTCATCTTCTGGTTGATGTTCCTTCCTTCATACATTCTAGTTAGGGCATAAAACATATCTTTTGGAGTATTCTTAGAAGACACTTGAGGGATCAAGTGGTCTTTAATGGAATCAACAATTATTCTTTTAGCCTTAATCATATCCTTCTTGTACTTCTCTTTGGCTGCATTTTCTTCGGGTTCCGGTACATTTTCTTTTATAAATTTTGCAAGGTCATTCTCTTCAAGAATGAGTCCAATTATGTACTTCCAGGCACGAAAATTTTCCACACTTTCTAACTTGTCAACAAGCTTGGTGCTTGCAGACATCTTAACCTGGAGCTAAGAAAATGACCAGAAAATGAAAGTGCTCAAAAAATGAAACTGAGCGTACCAGGAGATGCACTGGGTTGAGCCAAGTTTGTTGGAGTTGATTGTTTTTGAAAAATCCAAGTTTTACCCCTTGAAACTTGACTTGCACAATTCTGGACTGGTACTTCTAGTACTGGTTCTGATTTCCTGGTTTTCTGGTACTAATCAAAACTAGGGTTTGACTTTCTGGAGAATCTAGCCACTGAAAAAGTTCACTCAAGTTGCCAAAAGATGCACTAGGGCAAGGCGCACTTCCCAAGGTGATCTTTGGTCAAAAATTCCTCTTCAATAAGAAGCCCTGATTTTCTTATATAGCAACAAAAACCTCAAGACACCAAGTGAAATATGCTCTATTCAGTCAAGCTCTGATACCATGTTAAGTTTTTACTGTTGTTATTTGGTTATTTCCAAATTACATGAGCATTCAATGCATTTCCAAAACAATAGTATAAAGAGGATCACTGAAAGAAGCACAATCACAAGATACGCAGCTTTTTATCCTGGAAAACCCTCATGGGGGAGGAAACCCAGCAAAAACTTCCTCAATAATAGATTGCCAAGACTAAAACCAAAACACCAAAGACAGACCAAGACTGAGCATGCGCCTCTCTTCTCCTTCCTCCTGCAACTGCAACTGCCTTCAAGATATGCGCACTAGATGAGTGAGTGAGTGTGTGTAAATGAGACACCAACCTCACATATAAATACAAGTGTGAGATGGTGCTAAGGTTGTGTCTCTTCACTTGGTTGAGCCGACTTCTCCTAGAAGTGGCTAAAACCACTTTATAATTACTAGGGGCCGACTTTACAAATACCACTATACAAATACAGTTTGACCAATCCACAAAAGGGGATTTGATCTTATACAAGACCCGACTTGATCAATCCGCAAAAGGGGATTTGATCTATAAAACAATAACTCGAATATAATTAGAATATTCTTCAAAGTTAGAATATTTCAACATAGGTCACTAGGGACGTCTCCCTTGGGGTAGTCTTAACATACTCCTAAACAGAAAGGGGTTTCCTCTTAAGGTGACAGTGATAGGTCACCCCCTTGTTACGCCAATCTTGTTTCACTTGCCTTGGCCTTTGGGCAAGTACAGAGTGCGCGATAACATGAGATATATATGCTAGCCACTGGAACATTTGGTTATGACATGGCTATCCAAAATAGGAACACTAGGATGCCAAGTATGCTTCAAGTACAAATTATAATTTGTTTCAAACTTTCAAACTTCGATGTCTTTCCTTTCTATCCATTTGTTACTCGATGGAGATATAATTCATTGTCTTTCCTTTTTGCTTATTCGTTGTAGATCTTTAGAGAATAAACTATGGCAAAAGAGTCCCAGAGTTACACAAACTTGCCATTCAGGTGCTCAGTGAAACTTGCAACTCTTCAAGGTGTGAGTACAAATGAGGTGTCTTTGAAAAAATACATTCCAAGAAGCACAACAGGTTAGAAATGTGTAAATTAATTTTTTAAGTTTTTATAATTTCATTAATTTTTTAAGTTTTTATAATTTCATTAAGTTTTTAAGTTTTTATAATTTCATTAATTTTAGTTTATTTTTGTCATCATCTAATTACAATATGGCCCTCATACAGGTTAGATTCTCACCACCTTAATGACATGATCTATGTCTACTACAATCTCAGGCTATGGGTGAACCAAATTGACAAAGCACCATACACGAATGTCATTTCATTGGATTTAATTGACACCTTAGTCATCGGGTTCGCCGATTTTCAAGCTTCAAGTTCGAAATTCGGCGTTTTTTATCAGATCCCGAACTTAATCGATTAAGTTCACCGAACTCAAACACAAACTCGAACCCTAACTCAATTTTGTATGCAAATTCGCCTAAATTCGTTAAGATTCAACTAGGTTTTCATGAGGTTTGCGCGCAGTCGTTTAAAAAACACTGGAAAATACTATGCCCACGAACTACAACCTCTTTGTGCCACCACTCACCTTCATTTCTACCTGCAACCTTGACATATGCCTTTGTCGTCACCTTTGAGTGTCAATTTCGTTGCCGATTCCATCTCCAACATACCTGATGGCATTCCATCTCAGCATACCCTGACCACAGTCCATGACATCACTTCAAATTGTTGATAATTTCATATATTTCAAGATATATAATTATAATTTTATATATATTCCACGATATATTCAATACTGTCAGGTATTAATATATCGTAATATGGTAATATATTAATATATCCTAATATAGTAATTTAATATATATATATATATAGATGGTAATATATATTTTCATATATCTCACAATATATATTTATAATTTCATATTACCATATTACTCTATATATTTTGTATTACCAATTTATATATATATATATATATATATATATATATATAGATAGATAGATATAGATATTCATTTCTATCATATGTGTTTAATGAACATTTTTTACTATATATATTTCATATTTCTCTATATATTTTTTCATTTCTATCATGTGTTTGATGAGGTTTAATGAAAGTATTGTATATATATATATATATATTGTAGTTTGTCGAACTTAATGCCGAATTTTATTCCCAAAATTTCACTGTCGAACTTCAAGGTCGCCGAATTCGAACATGAACCATGTGACTAAGATTGACACCACAAGTCCATGGAGGGTGTAGGTCGATAGACCTATTATGAAGACTGCTCTTGAGTAGTTGGAACAAGATGTCGATGTGTCAAAGGGGGAGGGGGAATCGGAGAAGCATGTTCCACTTCCAGTGAAGACACATTTGGAGGAGATTCACTATGTCACAGCCACCACCTCCACAAAGATAGGCAACTAGGAGAAGACATCTCATTTTGGCTTCCACTTTAGCCCTAGCAGTTTCACCTTCTACCTCAAGCTCAACCCGAACACCTACACCTATTGCTTCTTCCAAAGGAAGAGCAGTGGCCTTTGCCCATAAAATAGGTAAAGGGAATCGATCATTCCTTAGTGCATTTATCATTGCAGTATCTAGATGCCTCATGATGATTCATCTCATGAGATACATTTAATTTTGTTTTGATGTGATTTTGTATCATCCTGTCGAGACTTATGACTCAAGACATATATCAGAATTCAATATCGATGTGTGATGTATCACTTGAAATATTATATATCAAATTTATTTTCATATTTATGTAGCAATGTGTTTGTTTGATGTTGTTGCTTTAGATGTTTAAAAATTTGAAAAAAAAAATTGATTTTTTGTATTTTTTCAAGTTTTCCAATATTTTCCTCAACATTGTTGATAAGTTATAGTCCTTACTCTCGACAATATATTTACAGAGATAAATGTAACATTGAACTTCATAATATTTTCTTCGAACTTCATACTAAGAAGATACACAAAATGAAGTTACAAAATTATGATATGCATAAAAAAAAAAACTATTAAACAGAATGGTTGTGAATTCCATTCCTTAGTTTTCATTTCTATATCAACTGCTAACAACTCATTCTTCAACTCCTACAATATTTTAACATGATCTGTAACTAAATCTGATGCTACCATCTTCAAACTAGTTAATTTGTTTACCAAAAATAAAGTGCGAAGCTCATATGAGGTTTCATACAAATTCTCTAACTTCTTCCAAACATCAATCAATAACGTTAGAAAGGCCTCGAATATGAGGAGGAATGCCATCCTCAAGAGCAAACGTAAACGTAAGGAACAAGACATTTTTATTTTTCCACTTATATTCATGAGGCGTGGGTCTGGTTTTGGAATTACCCGAATGACAATTTCCATTTTCTATTTCCACATTGGGTAATTTTTTCCATTCAATTTGTGGGATTCAGTATCATAAAATTGTCGTGGGATTCAAGTATCATAAAATTGTTGGTGTTGGCCATCTCATCTTATTACTCCGAAAATCTTCTTATAACACAAAAGAGAACACCTTATTACACCCAAAAAAAAAATCTACTTATGACTCCATTACAGATCAGAAACCCTTCTGACTCTTTAATAAATCAAACTTATAACGCTTAAAAATAGGGTCTGAAAACAGAGTTTAAAATTTGTAGATGATATGTAGTTGATAATTTAAGAGTTTAAAAACAAAAGTTTGACTTCCATTTACCCACACCAAAAAATGCAGATGACTTCAAAAGAACAGTGTACAGATTACTCAACAACAGAATCCAAGTCACTAACACTTCTTATATCTTCATCAACTGGTGTCCTGAGAATTTTATAGTAAAAAATAGTGTGTACCTTCTCACATGTCCAACTCTGCTACGTCCAATTGCTCAAAAACTTCTTCAATTTATTCGCTGCCATTTTTCTTGATGCCGTCGATTTTAGGGTGATGACACCGCATGCCTTTTTAATAGTTAACCATCGTCCTATGCACAAGCCGGGTCCAGACATTAATTGGTTTTGCTGCGGCCTTTATCACAGCAGCATTTTTCAGTCACAGGGATCTCTTGTATGAATGAGCCGCCGGATATCAAGATATTAATCAGCGGCGAGTTACCCGCCGTACACTTTTTTTTAAATTTAGTCGCCGTCCTCCAAGTTAACCGCCAGAAAATCACCGACAGATCGGGGTCGCAGGGTACCGAGGGTTTAATCTTCAAAATTATATGTCTTCTTCTTTGAGTCGCCCCTACCCTTTGCAATTTGTGTTTTTTTCTATTTGAAGACTTATTACACTCGTCTCTGCGATTAGATGTTTCTTTCTCCCAATATCTGCCATCTACTCTCTCTCTCTCTGAGTAGATGGCACATAGATCTATGTGTTACTATTTATTATATTGATATGTTTTAAAATTATATAAATAATAAAAGGGTGTTGTATATAGGTTTAGAAAGTTTCTTTATTCTTATTAAGGTTAGAGGTTCAAAATTCAAATCCAAACCAGGTAGGGTATGTACACCTATCAAGATTTTAGTAGTCAAATTATTGCACGAATGGGATCCCTTGTCCCACAAACAAGGGGTTCTCATCCCACAAACAAGGGGTTCTCATGCACCAATTTGGATCCCTTGTCCCACAAACAAGAGGTTCTCATGCAACAATTTAGTGTCTCGCTTGGAGTGACCTTAAAATTATATTATTATTATTATTATTATCATTCCTTAAATAAAACAAACATTACAATATCTAACATAGGGCTCCTTATGATAAGACCCCTTGCCTAATTTGATGTGCAAAATGTGAGCTTGGAACTATACTCCAACTCTCAAATTAGGGCACTCCTCTTGATAAAGTTATGTACTCTTATTCTTCTTGCAAAGCCATGGCTTTTACCTTGCCTTACCATAAAATATGCCATAAACCCCTCCCAAATTGGAGTGCCTTAGGAACATGTGAAATCTTTACCTTATTACCTTGAAAAGTTCCTTGGATGCTTTCTTGGGTGAAGTGCTCCTCCATAAATGGGCTAACCCCTTTAACTAAATGCTAAAGGAAATCCCCATAGATCTCTTAGAATGAAGTGCTCCCCTTCTCCTAGCTTCTTTCACTAGATCACATAATTTCGTTGAGCCTCTAACCACACATTTCATGTCCTTCATTAAGGATGCAATGAAATATAATAAAATGCGCTCTTGCATGGAGCGCTCCATTATGAAGTATGTCATACAATGCTCAAAAGGTGGGGCGTTCAACTTTATGTGTGATCTTGCTAGTGGAACGTGCCAAAGGGCCCATATTTCCTCCAAATATGACACCTTGAGAACTACAAAGAGACCCAAAGGCATTCTCCAATAGAGAAACATGCATCAAAATATGTATACAAGTGCCCTCAAATGATGAAATGTGGCCATATGTGCAATAGTGCCTCCAAAAATGTGAACTCAACAACAAAACATGTCTCCAAACATGTAAACATCCTTCAACATGTGAAAGAATCACATGGATCTCTATCACTATCTCTCCCATGCATGATAAACAATCATGTAAACATCCTTCAACATGTGAAAAAAAAGGTAATCACATGGATCTCAATCACTATCTCTCCCATGCATGATAAACAAGGTGATGCATGATAAACAAGGTGATGCTTGAACCAATGACTTGTACCAAACTCTCAAAGTTTGCATCTCCTAGTATAATGCTGCTGAAAAGAATGCCTTCAAAAATGCAAAATGAACTTGCATTTTCAAGTGGTAAACAAGATGATGCTCGAACGAATGACTTGTACCAAACTCCCAAAGTTCACATCTCCTAGTACAACGTTCTTGAAAAGAATACCTTCGAAAATGAAAAATGAACTTGCAATTTCAGGTGGTAATAGTGACCACAAAGCACCCACCCTCCATAAATACTTGCTTAACAAGCCTTATACATAATATAACCGGAGTGCTACCTTTAAAAAAAAATTGGTCCATAACAAAAGTGTTACCTTTAAAAAAAAAAGGTCCATAACAAAACTTGTTTGTTTATTGTGATTATAATGCAACTTGTTTGCACTCTTTTCGTCGATGTGTGAGCAAAAAGTGAGTGCTTACATGCCTAGTTGGGCTCTGCTAGTCATGACAGCTGTAATGTAAAAGGTTAGAAAGGAAACAACTAAACTATTAACAAGAATTAAACAAAAACTA
>SNQJ01S0126630.1:0-13803 GCA_010110895.2 Picea sitchensis
AGAGCCTTGATGGTGAGGTTAGAAAATGGTTTAGTGGATTGACCCCTGGATCTATTGATGGGATCGAGGTGTTAGATGATGTTTTCTTAAGGAAATGGTGGGATAAAAAGGACTTCATGTATTATATCACAGATTTTGGTTCCTTGAAGAGAAAATAGGGAGAATATATCTCTGACTTCTCCAAAAGATTCAATAAAATGTACAATAAGATCCCTGCTAATATAAAGCCTACATAAGCCTCTGCCAAAATCACTTATGCTAGTGCTTTTGACCCTGATTTTTGCCTCTTACTCAGAGAGAGAATAGCTACTTCCTTGGCTCACATGGAAGATGTAGCCTTGGAAGTAGAATCCAATGTGTTGGCAGTTGACAGACTTAGGATAAAATATAACAGAGACAGAGGAAGGGGAATATCTGAGGTCTCAGCCTCTGGTTCTTCTGCATTTCACTCTCAAGTAGATGAATTGACCAAGATGGTGAAGTCCCTCTCTGCATAAATGAAGAAGATGAAATTCAAAGGGAATCAAGGTTATAAGAATGTCCCAAGTACTAATAACAGAGGCAACCTTAGGAGACCAAATAACAATGCCCCTCAGACACTTCTGAGATAACCCAAAAGAAGAGATAGGGAGGATCAGAAAAACCTAACTCCTCTTCAAACTAATCTTGTTGTTGATGAGGAAAGGGAGGAAGAAGAGCTTGATCCTAAAATCCATTGTCTCGAATACACCTCCCCATTTCCCCATTTGACTTAATCTGCATATGAGGAGTCCCTCATAGATAGCCAAATAAATGAGTAGAGTAAGGGGGAGAAGGAAACTAGTGGTCCCAGCAAATAAAACCTCTTGTCTAAGAAGAAAGAAGGGAAATTCAACGTCCCTAATCCATCTCCTAGAGTAGAGAATCTTGCTAAAGGTGCAACAAACAGCAGCAAGGAAAAGAAATCTTAGAACCCCTCCCCAATAGCCAAAGACCTTGTCCCAGAAGTGAGAGAAATCCTCAAGCCCCCTACCTCCTTTGACTTTGAGCATGAAATTCAAAAGATCAGAATCCCTGTACCCCTTTCGGAGCTATTCAAGCATGAATATTTTAAAAAATCCCTCTCTAAGATGTTGTAGTCTGAACCATCCCCTCATTCCACAGACTCTGTAAACCTCCAATATGAAAATCCATTATTCATCTTAGGTCCTATGGTAGAATATAGAGATGAATCGTCTCCTCACTTCTATACATCACTAAACATACATGACAAGGTGTTGCATAATTGTTTGATGGACTCAGGGGCATCCCATAATATCATGCCCAAAACTGTCATCGAAGAGCTTGGAATAGAAATCACAAAAGCCTATCATGATTTATATTCGTTTTATTCGAGGAGAGTGCAATGTCTTGGGGTCATCAAAGATCTAGTCATGACTTTGTTTTAACTTCCCATGAAAAGTGTGGTCATGGATATCATGGTGGTTGATGTTCCTCCCAAGTTTGGCATGCTTTTATCAAGATCTTGGATAAAACAACTTGGGGAAACCTTGCATATGGACCTCACATATGCTACCATTCCAGTGTTCGGAGGGGAGCATAGAAGACTATATAGAGAAGCTCAGTTGGCCTACATTATTAGTGATTAAGCATACCCCACCAATCATCTTATCTGTGCACTCGATACTGATTTGGGATCTAGTTTGTTATAGCTTACTGATACTCCTGAATCTCCTCTTGAAATCAGAAAGAAACCCATTTATTTTCGTGAAATACCTCCCCCAACTAATTATGTGTGGAATATGTTCTTCGACGAAGCCTCTACTAGGGAAGTTTATGGTGTCGGAGTGGTTTTTTTGTCACCTTGTCAAGAGGCTATACTTTTGTCCTATAAACTAGAATTTGAAACTACCAATAATGTAGCAGAATATGAAGCTCTTTTTTTAGGTTTGAGGCCTGCAAAAGATATGGGAATTGAAGAGATAACAATGTTCGGGGATGCGGAGTTAGTTGTCAAGTAGATCAGAAATGCTTCTTAGGACAAACACCCTTGGCTCAGAATTTACAAAAATGAGGTGTTGGATCTGGTTGACAACTTTTTCTTGGCTCTCAACACTTCATTTGTTCCTAGAGAAGAAAATGTCATGGACGATTCTCTGGATATCTCAGCAAGCCAGTTCAGGATCCCACTGCCACCTAAGCTCAGGTATGATGTTGAGATTAGATATAGGCCCTCTATACCTGGTAATATTAAGCATTGGAAGGTGTTTGAGGATGATCTTGAAATCAAAATATTTCTTGAGTCGGTCGATGAGTTCTATGCATTACACATTGAACAGGATCGTGACTCCGAAGGTGACCCTCACGCCGGTGTATTTTTAAATAAAATTTATAATCATCATATTGTTCAGTTGCCTAGCAATCACATTCCAAAGGGACTAGTTCCTTTAGAAATATTGTTTGATGGGAATGATGTGGCAGTAAAAGGTAAGGTTTTGAATGAGGATACTGATGTAGCTGAGTGTAATATTGGTGCAGAGAAGAATCCAAAGTTTGTCAAGATGTCAAGAAGACTATCAAGGGAGAAGAGGGTTGAGTATACTGAGCTATTAAAATAATTTTTTGATGTGTTTTCTTGGACCTATGAATACATCATAACATATGACATAGGGGTCATTGAGCACAAGATCCCATTGAGAGAGGATGCCAAACCATTTAGGTAGAAATTAAGACAAATAAATCCTATGTTGCGGACTATTATGGAAAAGGAGGTAAAGATGTTGTTGGATGCCCAAATAATTGTCCCTTTGAGATATTCTAAATGGGTAGCCAACCTAGTCCCAATGAGAAAAAAAAATGGAGAAATCAGACTACGTGTTGATTTCAAAAATCTGAACAGAAGCTCTAAGAAGGACAATTACCCTTTGCCAAACATGGAACAAATATTGCAGAGGGTAACAGGCGCATCCAGGATCTCCATGATTGATGGATTTTCTGGCTACAATCAGATCTTTTTCCTGCCTGAAGACAGAGAAAAAGAAACCTTCACCACTCCTTCAGGCACATTCATGTATGTCAAAATGACCTTTGGATTGATGAGCGCAGGAGAAACCTTTCAATGAGCTATGGAAATCACCTTCATTGGAGAAAGAGATCAATTCGTTGTCATTTATCTGGATGCCATAACAGTCTTCTCCAAATATGATAAAGAACAGTGTCAACATCTGAGGAAAGTCTTCTCCAAATGCAGAAGGTTTGGTCTCTCCCTAAATCCCAAGAATTCATTATTTTCCCTGTAGGAAGAAAAATTGTTGGGACACAATGTATCAGCTGAGGGGGTTAGGATTGATTCAAGTAGGGTAGAAGCTATTCAAGCCTTATCACTTCCCATAACCAAGAAATAAATTCAGTCCTTCTTGGGAAAAATCAATTTCTTAAGAAGGTTTGCTTCAAATTTTGTTGAATAGGTGAAGCATATCACAACCATGCTTAGGAAGGGGAACAAAGTAAGATGGATTGTTGAGTCCATAGAATCCTTCAACCAAATCAAGAAGGGACCGACTGAAGAACCTATGCTTATTAGTCGTGATTATTCCAAGGATTTTATGATATTTTCCTTTTCTTCTTTTGATACAGTGGCAATTGTTTTATTGCAAAAAAATGTTGAAGGGATGGAACAACCTATTTCCTTTTTCAACGGAGAATTCAGGGATGTAGAGATCAGATATGATATCATGGAGAAACAGGCCTATGCCCTAGTGAAAGCTCTCAAATTTATAAAGGCTATGTTCTGCATTCAAAAGTCATTACATATGTTCCTTTAGCTTCTGTGAAGAATATTCTCATCCAGCCTGACATAGACGGAAGAAGAAGCAAGTGGAATGCCAAAATCCTTGAGTTTTATTTGGAAATAAAACCCACCAAACTAGTTAAAGGTTGAGGTTTAGCCAATTAGTTGGTTGAATCTAATTGTATATATAGATAGATAGATAGATAGATACATATAGATATAGCCTAATGGTTAAGAACATGTGTTTCCTCCTAAGAGGTCACATGTTCAAATTCAGAGGGGGGTAGTGTATGTACACCTCCGTAGACTTGATCGTATATATCTATATCTATATATATATCTATATCTATACTTATATATATATATATATATATATATATATATATATAATAATAATAATAAGAAATTAATAAAACCATATACACAAGATAGTGAGATAAAATATGCAGATTAAACCCTTGTATTAATGATATCTAGAAGAAAGAAAGCAATGTTCACTACAAAAAATTCCTTAGCCTCCTATCTCTTTAAATAAATACTCAAATAGAGAAACCCTAATTACATGTTGTCCCATATTTAATGATTACCAACTACCTAGTGTGCCTTATTTAATAAAGAGGATCATTTTAGATTAAACAACTATCCATTTCTATCTAATTGTCCCTACTCAAAGAATATGGATGCATACATTAATTAACTAACTCCCAAGTACCCCTAAGTAGGGAGGCTAGGGGCATGATCCTAACAAGCAGAAACCCACCCACTACCTGAGTGTGAAAAAAATACTATGTCATTGATTTGGGTATAATCCAACAATCGAGATCACTACAGAAAGCTAAACAATTTTAATTTCTCCACCCAAAAATGTTGCTTCATTATATAGATGATCAATATGTGTGAGTTCCACTTTCCACGTGGTTAAGGGGGTTTTGTGTTGGTTGCACCTTTCAACACCTACAAATTAGGTAATGTCACATGTCACTTCCTTCAAAACATCCAAACCACAACTATGCTATGACTTGGATTTAACATGAGGTCTTTGGCACTTTCATCATATTCATTTTCTATCCAATTAGGACCCTACCTCTAATTCCACATTTGGATTAGTGGGACAGAGGGTGATGATACCAATACCCAACGGTTATTCAAAACATTGATGTAACAAGGCTAGAATTCTCCACTACATAGAATAAAAATCTTATTTATCTTCAAATAATGGGTTTACTCTTCCATAGTTAAAAATACAAAATATAGTTTTCATCTTATTTATCTTCAAATAATGGGCTTACTCTTCCATAGTTAAAAATAAAATATAGTTTTTCATATCTCTCATATGTTTCTTGCGAATCAAGTGCTATGAGCCAAATCTCATTCATGGAATTTGAGTTTGTACATAACGAAAGTTTTATTACATATGCCTTTATACATTTTAAATGTCTAATAGTTGTTAAATGACTACACACAACTATGAAGCCTATTGTTAAAAACTACCCAAATTTTCCCAACATTGAAATAAAGCTATGATACCACAGTGTGGAATCTCAATCCATGAGATGAGCTATGATTAGATCATTAAAATCTCAACCCTCAAGAGATTATCTCACCATAATAACACAATTGTGCTCTTCCATGGAGGCCAAAAATTCATTTAAATGCATGTATAAGGTGCAATAACAAAAATGCAACAAAATTACCTCTTTATGTCTTCTTCAAATTTCTAGTTAATAACAATAGATGGAAAACAAAACATGAGAGGTAGAAATCTTTAAATGCTGAACCATTGGGAATGAATTGACATGAAGATATGATGCTTAGTTTTGTTAAATAAAATACTCTTACTCCCTTAAAAAAAATTACTCCACTAATCAATAAATTTGATAGAATTAAATTATTTAAATAATTTTTCTACAACATAATTTCAAGTAATATAAATAAATTTTAAATAATTTAAATGTAATATGTAGTGGATCACAATAATGTTGTTATTGTTGGGATGATGACCATGTTATATAAAACATTGCCTATGCCAAAGTATTAACTAGTCAAATTTATATTAAATGTTTTCCTATAGGGATGTTGTGAATTCATAAAATAATATATTTTTATGGTATGAATAAGCAATATTTAATGCATGGAAAATTTCCCTATGTTAATGCATGGGCAACATGAGAGTAGAAAAAAGTATCATGCATGCCCTATGTTATGAAAGTTAATTTCTCAAATATAGCTATAAACTCTTCCATTGTACTTGATTGTTTCAATTTGGTCAGACTCACCAGGGAAGGTGTATCAATGTCAAAGAGGTCATAAAGTTCAGCCAAAAAATGGGTCGAAGCCATATTTCCTTGGCGTGATTTGTGATTCCATTTCTACCATTGCCAATGTTCAAGATCCAAATAGAGGACATCGTAATGAATTTTGGCCAAGTCATAAATGATGCCATGCAAGGATAAGCAATGCTCCATTTGAGTGACGTTCACCTCGACTCGTGGAAGATGTAGATGAAAATGAAAAGGGTTGGAATGAAATTGTTGGGAATTGGAGGAAGCAGTACCTTCAAGGTGAGAAGGTTGATCAAATGAGGAATGAATTCCGAAAATGGAAATATTTTCGAGGACTTTGGAAACAAATGAATCAATTTGAGACTCAAGGTGGGATTCAAGTTGGTTGGCAATGTGGGAATTGAAGTCCTTCTTCAATTCCACTTTTAGTTGGTCCATTTGGGAGTCAATGTGGGTAACTATGCATTTTTCAAGTTCTTGGTTGCAAGTGGTGGCCATGGTGAGGGGAAAAAATAAGAAGATGTGGGAAATAAAGGTGGGTGAAAAGGGTAGGTTGGTCCATGGAAAACAAAATGTAAGAAATTATAGGTATGAATGTATTCAATAGAAAAGAGGAGTCCAATGGAATAAGTCCCAAGTAGGGGTGCCCGAAAAGGGCTTGGGACCACATGAAGAAAAAACGATAAAATTTGATAGATAACACTGCAATCAAGATGAAAAGATGACTCCAATGAGATTGGTATCAAATAAAAATACTGCAATGTTGAAAGGCCCAAATGCTTAACAGGAAAAAATGTGTAGTGATTCTGCAACCAGAATGCACGAGGTAAAGTTGCACGACAATATATCTTGCCTATTCTATTTTTGTTTTTGTCCCAAGGATTAGGGTATTCAGGGTTTCTATAGAAAAGTGTTTTCCTTCTGCTATATCTCTTTGATATATGTGTGGGGTCCAACAGTTGTACTCGACCCAATATCTCAGGGCACCAACTAAGGAGGCTAGACCATGCCCTTAGTCGTACTACTCGACTACCCAAGTACTTGAGAGTATCTTCCTAAGTCTTTTCTTGGTGGCACTATAGAATTCAGGCAATCGATCGATTTATCTATGGAGGGATTCAAGATATCTAGGCCAATTTGTATAAAGGTGTTGTCCGATGCGCTACCACTCAAAGGGGTACCAACAAAGGTTACAAGGGTGGCCAACAATGTGCTCTTAAGTACCACTTGTAGCTCATGCACATATTCTTCCCCGAAAGTGGATTTATGCATTGAACAATAGATCTCTATAGCTTTAAGACATCGGAATAACCTCTACCTTGAAACAAATTTACCCACAATTTTCTACCAAGGAAAGTGATCTAATACCACTTGTAAAGTATCAGATCTATTATAATAACTGAAAACATGAATACTGCAGAGAATAATAGTTGAACAACACAATAGATGAAACCACAACATGAAAATAATACATTTATTGATAAGAAACAATGTCCATTTGCCTCTTCAAAGGGGAAACCTCCAGTAGACCAGTTCTCTATTACAATAATTCTTAAGACACGAATTCTCATACCCTTGACTCCTATTTATACTAAATATATCTACCAAAAGAGCAATCTAGAGGAAGATCTTCTAGAAGAAGAAGCTTCTATTAGGTCTTCTTACATTTGACATATTCTTCCTTATTACGAGGCCTTATTAATATTGGCCTTTAGTACATGGAAAATATATTATTCTAGCTAAGTGATGGGTTAGAGAGGTTAGGTCCCTAACACAATTTTTCTCAAAACTTCACCAACAACTTGAATATACTTCAAATAAATTTAACCCACATCAACAACATTATTAACCAAATGAAGTACATTTAGAATACCGAAGTAAATCCCAACTCCTATTATTTGGATTTGGTTCTACTAAACAAGAGTGCAACAATTTAATTCCATAACTATAACCATTATCTTTTCATGAAGAGTGTATAAATTTATAACTTTGAGTCTTCCATATGGAGCCGTGGAGCTGACATGCCTACACATTGATCGTTCTTTGCCTGTTGTGTCTCTTCTTCCTCTGGACTTGTCTACATCGCATGTGGGATCGATCAACGTCGCAACCCTTTGGAGGCTACATAAGCTTATTTTTTATTTCAATTAATTATTCATCTTATCTTTTATTGCTTTATTAATCTTCTTTTTTATTGTTTTATTGATTATTCATTATTTATATAGAAATGGTTATTGATTATTGAGCTAAATTTGACCAAAATGGCATAGTGAATGAATAGTGATTGGTAAGGTTAGGGTATAGCATATATGCTTGACATTAATAAATGAGTATTGACCCAATGAAATAGTGAATGAATAGTGATTGGTAAGGTTAGGGTATATTGTATATGCTTGACATTAATGGATGAGTATTCACTGGTGTCAATATTCTAATTTCAATTCTTTCAACCTAGAAGGGAAAAGGATGGTGAAATCACAATAATGGAATCAATGGTACACAGAACCCTAGTCTCAATCTTGACAAGCTTTCTCACTGGCAATTCAAGAAAGCCAGGAAGGATAGAGATGTAACAGTATATAAATCAGGAACACCAAAACTAACAAACTATGTTTTCTTGGAGCTTCCAACATACACGAGCATCTTGTGCTCTACAATGTAATAAAGAGACCATCCCCTCGTCTACAAAAGAGTGCCACCAATGTGAACAAGCCATCCATGAGGCTCATTGTTCCAAAGAGAAAGAAGCCCTCAGACAAAATCTTATGGGTGAAAACCCTAATTCATCCTAATGTTATGTTTAAGATGAAATACATTTATGCTTTTTAATTTAAGTTGTTTTCAAATGAATTTGATTTTTTAAATAATTTTTTTAATCAAATTATAATTTAAAATAAAATCCCCACTCATTTAAAGAAAAAATTCCACATATAGAATTTATACACTATTAACTTAATCCAAATAAACTTACTCCAATGTAATTAGGTGCAGAACATTTACCATATATTTGTTGTTGTTGATTTTGTACTCTTATAACCTTTTCAATTTGTTGTTGATAGGTGGAGCAAACATTTCTTCTATAATTGGTTGATCTGGATTGGATAATTATATTATTTTTCACCTATCTCGATGCTTTTAGAGTGGAAAAAATTAAAGGAAACAACTTGTAGGGTCATTTTAGTGATAGGTACCAATTTGGAAAATTAGGGTTGGGAGCCTCTCAAATCCATTTTGAGGCATTACATAGAGTTTTTTTGGGCGGGGTTGTGTCTAAAACATGTGAACATCCCCCTTCAGAGTGTTCTACACTTTGATACATTTGCAATGATTCAAACCATGTATCAATCAAAGCTTGTATGGAAAATTTATTGCTCCCGCAAGTTGACCTATTATGTTGACCACCATGGTAGACGAGGATGTCACATAAGCCCTTGTTACTCATACATATCGAGCTAGCCATATGAAGAATTTCAAGAATATTCTATAAGGTACAAAATGCTATCACAATTGAGGGTTCAAGAAATCAAAACCCTAACCCTATATGACTATCAGGTCTATGTTAAACACCAATCCACTAGGTTGTGAAGGGTTTCCATTCTATTTTAATGTTGCATTTTGTTTTGTAGTAGAGCGTAAAAACTTAGAGTAGGAAAATAGAGACAATAACATAGGGGGTTAATGTTTTGTAGCATCCCAATAGGCCAAAGGTCTTAGGTAAATCGATAGAGAATTCCTTCTCCTTTATATTTGCATTATTTCCATACCATAGAGAATATAGCATAACATCCTCACCTTCTAGCTAGGTTTTCTCCTATAAGGATTTCCGAGAAAATATTTGTGTTATTTCGTGGATTGCATCTGATTGTATTTTACCATTATCTATTTTCTACATTTTATCTATTTCATGCATAAGAAAGAAATCAATAACTAATTATTCTAGAATCTAAAGGAATTTAACCTTCATAATGTAGATTTCAATTTTATTTATCATATATTTTGTGAAGAACTGTTCCAATGGAATATCCACGAAAATTTACAGAACAATGCTCCTCCTTCCCAGGGAACTTACCTTCCTCCTTGGTCCTATATGAGATTGGTAAAAGAAAAATGTAATGTATTTCGGTCATAGGATCTTCTACTAACCTCACACGTTTGAGGGGAATCTCTTATCATCCAAAATTGGTCGACTTGTGACAAATATATAAGTTCACTAAAATACACAACTAAATAAAACATTTATCTCGCATTCCACTTCATTCCACCTCCAATAGACCTTAATAAATATATGTGAAAATTTCATACTCAAAATCGCAAATTGTGTAGTGCACTTGTTACTCCTATTAAGTGTGCTTCGAGCATGGAAATCACCCCCAAAATCTTTGTTGGGCCACCAAAACATCAATTTTCAATGTTTCTAGCCAAAAATTTCTAAAAGAGTAAAAGTATTGCAAATGGATATATCCAAACCCTAATAGCTATTCTTAGCCTTGATTTGATCAAATAATAATTGTTTATTATGACAATATCAAGCTGGTTTAACCATTTTTTTTCTTATTAAATATGGAAGGCCTCTCAATTTTTCATCATCCATCCACACAAGTAAGGACATGTTGCCAAAAATTCCCTAGAGCTCAAGTGAACTCCTTTCTATTGATATTTATTTTTCACATCCGACATAATTACAACCAAGGAGAGGGGATAAACACATACTTTTGAAGAAAATTACCCTCCCAAGGAGGAGACCTTGAAGCCACCCTCTTAAATGGATTCTTCCACACGTGAAATGTTTATCTCTTTCTATTGGGTATAAAGTAAAATTGAAATACTTTAAATTTGTGTGCTTCCTTTCAAAGCTACATTTACTTTGCTTTTGTTTCTCTAAAATTTAGAATAGGGTTTTAATGTTATTCAATTCCATTTTTAAGGTATTGTTTTCAAGCTTCATCTCTATATTTTTTTTGTATCTAACTCATAGAAAATTTTAAGGATCCATGCTTATGTTAAATTGTAGAAACCTTGGTGACTATTATTAATTCTTAAAATGTCAAACATAAAATATTTGGCAATATTTTTGTAAAAATATTCAAATTTATAAGGATTTTATATAATTCCTATAAAATTTTGGAAATTTGTAGAGTAAAATACTTTTATCCTATATAATTTGGGTGAATCATTTTAGAGAAAAATGAAAATTCAAAAATATATTTTAGATAAAAATATAAAAAAATAGCCCATTGGTGAATGTTAACCACTAATTTTTTTTGTGTAAGCCACAACCCTTACATTTGGAAATATACATAGTCTTTCTACAAATTTCCATGAACAAGTATCTTTAGCTAGAATTTTTTCTAAGTGGTCTTATGGAGATACATCCATTTAAAAAAAAAAAATCTTTACATTTGTCCCCTTTGAAATGCCTCTCATCACAGTTAAAACAAAGTTTGAGGCATTGGCATATGTCAATCTCTTTGGGAGACGACTTTTGAATTCTTAATGGAAGAGAGATGGAGGAGCTAGGGGTACTGGCCTCTAGAGAGCTAGTGCGAGTAGTGAATGATAGTCTTTTGGTTTGAGCATTTATCACCATATCAACTTATTTATCTTAGTCGCAAGCTTAACCATGTATGTGGGTCATGAATTGTGACATGTTCTTTAATTTTCTCTTTAAGACATCTCATGAAACATTCTTTGAAAAAAAATTTAAATAATCCTTCTGTGTAGATTTTTAATTTCTCAAGGGCCATAATATAGTCAATGACTATGCGTGTTTGGTGTAATTTTGTTAATCATCCTAAATAGTGAGTTTCATGTTCAAAACCAACCCAAACGAGCTTTATACACTGGGTCCAAGTAATGTAGCTTTCATAATATTTCTTATATCATTTCCACTATTGCCAATGTTTTGAATCCATACATAAGGCCCCCATTTTTTGTTTATATAGGTCATTAGTAATGTCATGTAGAGAGAAATAATGTTCCATTTGGGTAACCCAACCTACATATTTTAAAGTGTCAAACTTGTTCATGTCAATATTTGTAAAGTGATGCCATGAATTCTGATATTGAAAGGGTGGATGATGGGAATCTAGAAAGAGTGTGTGAGTATCCTACTCTTTTTGTTTTAAATATTCCTCCTTTGCTATATTAATGTTTGTATTTTGCATCTTTGCACAAAAAGGTTCTCTACATCATTGTATGGCAGAGATGTCCATGTAACATAACGCATTAAAATAATAGTAAAAAATCCATAAAATAATAAATTAATATTAAATAAATAATAAAAGAATAAAAAACATTAAAATATATATAAATAAATAAAACACATATAAACAATAAGTCAGTTCAATTAATAAATTGACGCGATAATAAAAACATGTATATTGTATCACCAACATAGATCGATATTAACCTTGGATCTATCAAGTGATGAGAGGGATCAAATATCTAGAGGTGAAAACCTTTAACTTTTTCTCAAGTTTTGCACTATGAAAAAGGTTTTTTCCCCGAGAAATTGGATCCCTCTCAGTTCTTGATAGATATGAGGTTAAGATGGATCTATGTTGGTCATACTCAAGTTTGTACATATATATCCCGATATTGTTAGGAGCCCTTGAAATTGATTTTTAACCTTTAGAGAAACATTTTCGAATCAACACTTAAGGCTAGAAACCTTGGTGTCAAGCTGTTGTTGCTAAGTGTTAAGGAATTGAGGTTGGTTCTTAGTGTTTTCCATGCTATAAGTATGGACAATGGGACCACTTAAGATCCTTTCAAAATTTTAGCCCCGACTTAGCTCAATATAACATGCGGCTCAAGAGTCTTTTGAGATATACTACTAACAATATATTGTCGATTCAATGTAAAAAATGTAATCAAGAAGTATAATCATGTGATCAACACAACATAAGGAATATTTTGAGAGTGGTCTCCCATAATGGTGTTGGAAGGACCCAAAATATTTTTTTGGAGCACTACTATGGGAATGTTGTTCCTAATTAATTATTGTTATGGTGAAAAAATATCCAATTTCCTTTTAGATGCATAGATGTAGGAATTCCATTTGTTGATTGTGGAAGTTAGGATCTGTAAATTCTGAAATACAAAGGAGTGTTAGGTACTATTTATCTCGGTTATACTTGTAGTGTCCAATTGTAGTACTCAACCCAATTTCCTAGGGAAAACTAAGGAGCACCTACGAGGATTTATCATGCCCTTAGTTGTACCACCCAACTAGCTAGGTACTAGAGAGTGATATCCCTGACTATTTTTCTTGGTGTACAATAGCAACAATATGCCTGATCAATTTATCTAGAATTAGTTCCAAGTATACTTAGGGGACTTCTAATATTATGAAGGTACATGGAAGTGAGATTCCATATATAGGTATTGCTTGATGGAATACTACTTGAAGGGGTACCAGTAGGGGTTACACAGGTTTCTAATAGAGTGATTTCACTTATATTTCAGGTTTGTATTATTTTGCAACCAAATTTTTACCTATTTAATGATAGATCTATGTTTCAATTAAAGATGTTTCAATTCATATTTAGCCTGAAAAATATTCTACTAAAATTATGAGGCATGCCGGCTTAGGAAGGAGGTCTGATAGCACTTTCTATTTTCTTTAACCCTTAAACTTGAAACAATATATATAGATATATAGATATAGATATAGCCTAATGGTTAAGACTGTGTTTCCTCCTAAGAGGTCACATGTTCAAATCGAGAGGGGGTTAGGGTATGTATACCTCC
>SNQJ01S0126630.1:20545-37006 GCA_010110895.2 Picea sitchensis
CCTTCCAATGTGGTCCAAGATTTGTTAGGATAGTTTCAGTTTTGATGTGAAATTGAATATTTGGAGAAATTGAGAGGCATAACAACCTAAAGGATTCATCCATCTTGCTAAACCATTTTTCTTTCTCCACTATATAATTTGGTCCAGTCTTTGATCCCATTGTAATCATGCATAAGCCTTTAGTCCATAATATAATGTGCATATATTAATTTCATTCAAAGTAATTGAATGGAGAAAGGATTATCCGTTCACACTGATCCATTATAGTCATTGTGGTTGATCTTGATGTGTCTTCTTCTTGAAATTATTTTTTCTAAATCATAGATTGCAACATGATCTGATACCATGTAATAATTCATGATCACCTACAAGCAAATCAAAGAGATATAGAAACCTAAAGAATAACAATACTCATAAAAATTTGCAAGAAGAAAATAAAGAAAAGAATATTAAATCTTGAAGTACATAAAAAGTACTTAATTCTCATTAACCATAATATAGGAAATTCAAAACCTAAAAGAGGAAATTCTAATTTCATGATGCATGGTGCATGAGAACCTAGCCAGACTTAACTCAGAAATTAAATACCCTAATTTAGCCATGCAATATGCAAATAGTGAGTTAGCTAGAACAAGATATCATGCGGTGACTTAGTTTCCTACAAATATAAATCTAATATATGAATAGATCATAGAAAACAAAACCCAACTAAGAATAGTAATGTGAAGTCCCTTCCTTCCTTGAATCTAGAGATAAGGTTCCTTGAATAATTCAAGGAACTCAAACATAGAAAAAAGAATCCCAAAAATAGAAATTAGGATGCTAAAATCAAGGAATAAGGTGAGAAGTGTACCTCCATTGGTTAAGAATATCAAATTTCCCCCAAAATATAGATATGGAGCACCACTATGGCTCACTTGGTGAAAACTAGTCAAATTTTGACTGGCAACATCATGTGACCAGGCTCTAGAATATCTAGGTGATATATTAAGGCTAAAGAGATGGAAACTATTCTCTAACACGTCATAGAATATTGGTTGAATGAGTTCAATGGGGAATGGTTCACATATCCTAGGATACACTTCAATAAGTAACCCACGCATATCAAGGATACACTTTTGGCATAATGAAGAGATTCACTTGAAAGGGAATATTTATTTGAGAAAATATTCCACCTTAATATCAACAATGTTATCTAAATAGCACACATATCCAACGACAAGTCATTATAGCTTTCATAAAACATATAAATGAATTAAATGTTCATTTTTTGGAAAGGCATGAAGAAGGACATCCACACTTTTGTGTCTGAATGCGACCTTTTCCAATGACACAAGGGAGAAACAATGAAAACTTCATGTGAACTACAACCTTTACACATTCATCCTATTGTATAGACTAACCTTTCTATGGATTTTGTCAAAATGGGGTTACCCAAATCTGGCAATAAATCTGTCATCGTGGTTGTGATTGATCGTCTTTCCAAATATTCTCATTTTTTGGCCCTACAACACCCCTTTAAAGTTTCCATAGTCACTCAAGTATTCATGGTTAACATCATTAAACTCCATGGTATCCCACAATTTATTATCGTGTACCATGATATCACTTTCAATGGAACCTTTTGGCTAGAACTATTTAGGCTCTAGGGAAATCAATTACATCTTAGCAATGCCTATCACCCCCACACTGATGGTCAAGATAAACTTTTCAAAAAGTGTTTAGATGTGTATTTAAGGTGCTTTACTTCTGAGAAACAATCCCAATGGGTTTAGTGGTTAACCCTAGCAAAATGGTGCTACAATACAACTTATCATGGTGCAACTCAAATGACCATCTTTGAGGTTCACTATGGAAAAAATCCCCCATCAACGCTATCCTGGTTCACTATGGAAAAAATCCCCCATCAACGCTATCCTAATTACAAGGAATCTCCAAGGTTCAATACATCAACAAAACCATCATAGATTGGGCTGATATTTTTTAGTCTCAAATATAATCTAGCCATAACTAAAAATTGAATGAAGAAACAAGTTAATCATCATCGCTCTAAATTCCATTTTGAAGAATAGGATCATGTGTTGCTTTGTGTGTAGCCTTAGAAGTCTACCTCCCTCAAATAAAAACACCACCAAAATATTTCTCCAAAATTTTATGGCTCTTATAAGATCCTCAAACGTACAACTAAATGATTTACAAAGTTAGAACTCCAAGCCACTCTAAAATCCATCCAATCTTTCATGTATCCTTCTTTAAAGTAAGTGGTTGTATTCAATTGTTGTGTTCAAAATAACCTTCCCAAATCGAATAAAGAAGGTTCCATCTGGTTATGTTTTAAGTTCACCTTGAAAAAAGATACAATTTTCTCCACCAATGCACTATCCAAGAATTCCTAATACAATGGAATGATACACAACTCGAGGATACCATATGGTAACCAACAACAATCCTTCAGCAATTCCCTCATCTTCATCCTTGAGGACAATGTTGTTTCATAAGGAGGAGGGCATGTTAGGGTACTAACCTTCCTAACCCCCTAAGTAGATAGATATGTTGTTTTGTATTTCTATGTATGGAGGTCATCTCTAGTAAATAAGTCTCATGTAGTAGTGTGAATCCATAATTGTAAAAAGGCTTACCAGAAAGTTCCACCTACTAGAAAATTCCTTATCTAGAATGTTTCTAGTAGTTAGAGAGTATTATACAAATATGTAGAAGCAATTTAAAAGATATCTTGTGAAGTTATTTTAAATCAAATATCTACTCAACTCGAGGTTTCCCCCTCAAAGAGGCAATGGAACATTGCTTCCAATAAAAAAGGTATAAAAGTTTAGTGTTATTTTGGTTCTTTATTTTTCTATTGTCAATCTATATTTTACATAGTAAATCGAGGTAATATTTTTTACTTCTTCTCTTTATATTTTAATTTTGTAATAGAGAAAATTGCACCTCATAAATTACTCGCTCCTCATAAATTGCAAAAGACTAGCTCATAGATTACAAAACTCAATCCAATAAACATAACATGTATTAGAAAATTAGAAGTTTTTCACACCCAACAAAAATATATTCACATATAATTCTACACCCAAATACAACCATATATAATAACTTTCACCCCAGTGTTTCCAAGCCCCAGGCCGAAACATAACCATATCTAGTAAGTAGAATCTACATTGCAAAGAAAGAATGTGCACCACAATAAAAGAACAGATATGGAGGAAGCGGAACTTCGATGGACGGTCGCAACCGAGAAGGGAGGCTCCAACTCATTCTCTAGCAAGAGAGAACTAACGATTTGGGCCTAGATCAATGCTGAGAATAGACTACAGATGCGGCAAGTGCTAGACCCTAGCTGTCTCCGCCAACTTGATCTAAAGTTTGAAATCCATTCAACTAGAAGAGACCTCAGGGATCTTCGTCTCTTGGGGGATTCTTCGCCTTCACTCTGGTACAGGAATCTAGTTAAAAGTAATGCAAGAGCAAGGTTTCATTTTGAATATCGCGGAAATACTAGCTCCGATATTGCGACAGGCTTCCCCCTTTTTGTAAAGACCATTGTAGGATCTTCTCTCTGCTTGCATGCTCAAGACTCAGACTCCGTTTTTGAGCTCAAAACCCAAATCCACTAGGCTACAGGTACTCTTCCTAGATTCCAACGACTAATATTCGAAGGACAACATCTTGGGGATGGCTCTATGCTACGAGACTATGGGAATCTAAAAAACACAACCATTTCTCTCACTTCTCGTTTGTGTGGAGGAGCGCCTTCATTCACTCATCCAAGCTCTTACAAGCATGCCGTGAAATCAAGGACTTCCACTCCTTCGGGGTTCAAGGTTGAAACTTCAAAAGTAAAGGATCCCTTTGGATCTGCCTTCATTGTGGAGCAGTGCGCAGAACCTCCATTAGCAGAAGTCGAATATCCCCAAGTCTATGGCTATGTCTTTATCTACCAGGCAAAAGCCCTCATTTGTCGCTTTAATGGACTTTGGCCCTTGGCCTCTGTGGTAAAGGAATGGATTAACAAGACCTGGTCGGTAGTTCATGAGTTGTTCCTCTGCTCCAAAGGGTTCTTCATCGACAACTTTTCCACAGAAGCCGAATGTCAATGCGTGCTAGAGAAAGGTCCTTGGTTCTGGGGCAGATCTGGTCTTTCCATGCAGAGATGGTTCCCCAACTTCAATCCACTTACCATGACAACCATGACTACACCGGTCTGGGTAAGACTACCCAATATACCCCTTCATTTCTATTCTTCATCTTTTAACCCACCCTGGGCAATGCATTGGGTAGATTTATCAAGACAGACACAGACAAGATAGTGAAAGGCTTCATCACTTTCGCCCGCATATGCATTGAAATTGACCTCAGTAAAGGGCTTCTGGATAGGATTCTTATAGATTGGGATGAGAGATATCCTTTCATGCAGATGGTTGATTATGAGAACACCGCCTTCAGATGTCACTCCTATTAGAAAACAGGCCACCTCCAGGAAACTTGTCCTCTATCTCCAATCCCTTCATCAACCTCTAGAGCATGGAAAAGAGCCAATGGTTGGCAAGGACCAAAATCTCACAAAAGATGCCCGAACCCTTCCTCCGACAATAAGAAACATCACAAAGATGCTCCAACTTCTCCGCCTTCCTCAACGCCTTTGCAGCCCCCATATTTCTCTCAGCAGCCAACCGTCAACCCAAAACACCAGCCTACGGCCTCGACACAAAATCCTGAACATTCTAAAGTCATGATTCCAACTCCCACAATTAATTCCTTGCACCCACCTCTCGAAAAGGGGGAAACAATTGACACAATCATGATCACAGACTCGCTCCCAGGGACTCAGAAGCATCCTCATGAATCAGAAAACTCAGACAGTGACAAAGAAGAACCCCTAGATTCAACAGCTCAAGATTATGGCACCTCCTCAGACCATCTGGCTTTGGTGGTAAAAGTTGTTGAGCCTATCATCTCTTCTGGTTGGATTGATGTTCGTAAGAATAAAGGTAGAAAGGATCCTCACTGGCCAACACAATGATCTGACCCTTTCTCCTTATATTATAATGTTTCATCTTGCTTTGTCCATGCACTCTATGGGGCTATCTCTTAGCATAGGCTAGTTTCAAGTGATCCCCTGTTCTCTTTCTAGGTGGTCTTCTCCCATCAACAAATCGATGTATCACTTTGTACTTGTTTTTTCATGGATTGAATAGAAGGATTCTCCCCCCCTTTTTTACTTAAAAGAAAAATCATCTATGTCTTTCACCCAAGAACAACATATGTATACAAAGAAAAAAAATAGAATTTTTTATATAAAAATTTAAAAGCTTCAATTCATTGTTTATATATCATATATATGTCAATTAAAAATTATCATAAAAGAGATAATGGCCCTAGTTATGGAATTAAATTGTTGCACTCTTGTTTAGTAGAACCAAATCCAACTAATAGGAGTTGGGATTTACTTTGGTATTCTAAATGTACTTCCTTTGGTTAATAACGATGGTGATGTGGGTTAAATTTATTTGAAGTACATTCAAGTTGTAGGTGAAGTTTTGAGCAAGATTTTGTCAGTGACCTAACCTCCCTAACCCCTCACTTAGGTAGAATAATATATTTTCCATGTAATAAAGGTCAATACTAATAAGGCCTAGTAATAAGGTATAATAAGTCAAATGTAAGAAGACCTAATAGAAGCTTTCACTTCTAGAATATCTTCCTCTAAATTGTTCTTTTGGTAGATAGATTTAGTATAAATAGGAGTCGAGCATATGAGAAGTCTTATGTTGAGAATTATTGTAATATATCACTTCTCTACGGGAGGTTTCCCCCTCGAAGAGGCAAATGAACATTGTTTCCTATCAATAGAGGTATTATTTTGTTGTTGTGGTTTCATCTATTGTGTTGTTCCACTGTTATTCTCTGCGATATTCATGTTTCCAGCTATTATAATAGATCTGGTACTTTACAAGTGGTATTAGATCACTTTCCTTGGAAGAAAATTGTGGGAATTTTTTTTTCCTGGTAGAGAGTTATTTTTACATCTTAAATATGTAGAGATATATCATTCAACACATAAATCCATGGTCTAGGAAGAATACGCGCATGAACTACAAGTGGTACTTAAGTTCACAATGTTGTCCACCCTTGTAACCATTGTTGGTACCCCTTCGAGTGGTAGCGCATCAGAAAAAAGTTGTATACAAATCGACCTAGATATCTTGAATCCCTTCATAGATAAACCGATCAACCGAATGATTGCTATAGTGCCGCCAAGAAAAAAACATAAGAAGATACTCTCTAGTACTTGGGTAGTCGGGTAGTACAACTAAGGGCATGGTCTAGCCTCCTTAGTTGGTTCCCTGAGATATTGGGTTGAGTACTACTATTGGAATCCACACGTATATCAAAGAGCTATAGCACAGGGAAAACACTTTTCTATAGAAACCCTGAATACCCTAACCCTTGGGACAGAAACAAAAATAGAATAGACAAGATCTATTTTCGTCCAACTTTACCTCCTGCATTCTGGTTGCGAAATCACTACACATTTTTTCCTATTAAGCATTTGGGCCTTTCAACACTATAGTATTCTTATTTTGCACCTATCTCATTGGACTCCTCTTTTCATCCTGATTGCAATGATATATATCAACTTTTAGCATTTTTTCTTCTTGTGGTCCCAACCCCTTTTCGGGCACCCCTACTTGGGACCTATTCCATTGGAATCCTCTTTTATTCCTCATCACAGTGATACCTATAATTTATTAGACTTGTTTTTCCATGGACCCACCTTCCCTTTTCACCCACCCTTATTTCCCACCTCTTCTTTTTCTCCCCCTCACCATGGCCACCACTCACAACCAAGAAGTTGAAAATTTCATAGTTACCCACATTGACTCCCAAATGGACCAACTGGAAGTGTAATTGAATAAGGACCTCAATTACCACATTTCCAACCAACTCGAATCGCACCTTGAGTCTCAAATTTATTCATTTGTTACCAAGGTCCTGCAAAAGCTACCCATCTCTAGAATTCATTCCTCATCTGATCAACCTTTTCACATTGAAGGTACCGCTTCCTCCAATTCCCAACAATTTCAATACAACTCTTTTCATCATGATCAACATATTCCACGAGTGGAGGTGAAAAAATTTGATGGTTTGGATCCCACAGGTTGGGTCACTCAAATGGAACGCTACTTCTCCTTGCATGGAATCACTGATGACTTGGAAAAAATTCATTACGGTGTCCTGTATTTGGATCATGAATGTTGGAAATGGTGGAAATGGCATCGCAAATCACACCAAGGATATATGGCTTGGACCCAATTTGTGGTTGAACTTTATGACCGCTTTGACACTAATACATACTCTCTGGGTTGTCTGACCAAATTGAAATAATCAGGTACAATGGAAGAGTTTATAGCTACATTTGAGCAATTAACTTTCAGAACAAAGGGTATGTCTGATACGTTTTTCCTAGAATTCTTTATCAATGGCCTCAAGGATGAAATTCGATCCCAAGTTCTCATGACTCGCCCCCAGACTTGGTT
The DNA here is from genome assembly GCA_010110895.2 of Picea sitchensis. Taxonomy (NCBI): domain Eukaryota; kingdom Viridiplantae; phylum Streptophyta; class Pinopsida; order Pinales; family Pinaceae; genus Picea; species Picea sitchensis. The sequence continues at coordinate 28,102 of SNQJ01S0126630.1, forward strand.
GGAAGCTACTCAATGTGCCAAGGAAGCTCAACAACTTGTTATTTCTAAAATCCACAAACCTTTATTCCCTCTACGCCCTCACTCATCCACTCCTCCCCCTCATACCACCCCGCTCAAGATCCAAAAATTAACCCAAGAAGAAATGATCGAATTCCAACTCAAATGTCTTTGTTATAATTGTGAAGAAAAATATATTTTGTGGCACAAGTGTAAGGAAAAGAAGTTGTTCATGGCCATCTGTAAGGATATTGTTGAAGATGAGATCGAGGGTTCTCATGACGCTGAGTAACGTGAGCCAAATTCTATCACTCCTCCATCTAATCCAACAAAAATTGAACCGATCATTTACTTGAATGCACTCACTAGTTTCTCTGCTCCCCAAACCCTAAAGATAATTGGATACATTAAAAACGGAAAGGTCATCATCATAATTGATAGTGGAATCACTCATAATTTCATTCATCAATGCATTTCTCAAGAACCCATTGTTATATCCATGCAGTCAACAATTTTCAAAGCCATAGGCTAAAGATTCTACAAAATGAAGATTTTTTCTGGGGATATCTACCCGAAATCCAGAGAGAAATTATTGGATTCGTAGATTTAAGTGATTATTTTGGTATAATCCAATTTCTACATTCATAAATGAATTCTGAACAACAAAAAATAGTGATTCGTGTAAATTTATATCACCGGATTCCGGCGAAAAAAACCATTTCGTAGAACAACTAGCCAAGGCCATTTTCAAATCATGATTGCCAATGGAGGTTCCATGAAATGTCGGGGGAGTTGTGAAAATTTATGTCTCGAAATTGACCAGTACAACATGAAATCTCATATGTTCACTATTGACATGGGTGGGTGTGACATTGTGTTGGGTTCATAATGGTTATGCACTCTTGGTCCCATGCTCAGGGATTTTAAGGAATTGACCATGCAGTTTCAACAAGAATACCAACAATATAAGTTCCAAGGAATCATAATAGGCTCACTTGAGATCATCAATTCCCATCGATTGGAAAAACTCCTCAAAAAAGGCCATTTTAGAGTTATTTCCCAACTCAATGTCATTCAAACAGTTGAGACACCGTCCATGCATCTTGACCTCCAATCTATAATTTTCAAATACCAAACTATTTTTTCCATTCCCCATGTCCATCCCCCTTCTCGTGGTGTTCATGATCATTCCATTCCTCTAGTCCCACGGAGTCTTCCTCCCAATGTCCTCCCATATCGTCATCCTTTGCCGAGAAGAATGAAATTGAGAAAATGTTTCATTAATTGCTCGACACGGGTGTCATCCACCATAATACTAGCATGTATTCTTCTCATGCGGTCATGTTATCAAAAAGGAAGGCATGTGGCGCATGTGTCTCATATTTCATTCTCTCAACAAACTTAGCATCAAAGATAAGTTTTCCATTCTTTTTATTGATGATCTATTGAATGAATTGAGTGGTGCTAACTACTTTACTAAATTTGATCTTCATTCTGGTTACCATCAGATATGTATGAAAGAGGATGACATTCCCAAGATGGTCTTTCGAACTCATGAGGGGTGAGTAGGAGTTCTTGGTCATGCCTTTTGGCATGTGTAATTCCCCCTCCACTTTCCAAAGTCTCATGGATAATGTCTTTCATTCTTTTATCTTTCATTTTGTCCTAGTTTTCTTTGATGATATTTTCATCTATAGTAAAACCTAGACAACACATATTTCCCATGTGGATCAAGTTCTCCATCTCCTTTCTCAGCACCAAATTTTCCTCAAACAATCTAAATGTTCCTTTGGATCTTTAGAAGTGGAGTATTTGGGTCATATTGTTGGCTAGGATGGTGCCAGGGTGGATCCTAAAAAATTGAAGCTATGCAGGATTGGCCTCACCCCAAAACTCTCAAGTTTTTTCATGGTTTTCTGGGTTTAACGGAATATTATCGCAAATATGTTAGTCACTATGGAAAAATTACATCCCCTCTCAGTAGTCTCCTTAAAAACAATTCTTTCAATTGGACTACTGCAACTCATCAAGCCTTCCATTCTTTGAAAGAGGATATGTGCAAAACTCCTATCCCGGCCCTTCTCGAATTCAAAAAGACTTTTTTCCCGGAATATGATTGATCCGGGAAAGGAATTGGCTCAACCCTTATGAAAGTTTGTATGCCTTTGGAATTTACTAGAAAACAATTGTCGGAGTGCTATTTGGGCCAATCAATCTATGAAAAGGAAATGATGGCCATTATGCATGCTTTGGATCTCTGGTGTCCTTATCTATTGGGGAAACGCTTCCAAATTAAGACAAATCATCATAGCCTCAAGTATTTTCTAGAGAAACACCTTTCATCCCTGGAACAACAAAAATGGGTGTTCAAGCTATTTGGATATGATTACAAGATATTTACAAGAAATGAAAAGACAATGTGGTTGCAGATTCTCTTTCAAGGAAATATGATGATAAAGGGTCCCTCTTTTCTCTATCCTTCATTATACTAGATTTGTAGTATACCTAGGGAGGTAATATGGTGTAATTAGGGAATGTAGTATACCTAGGGAGGTAATATGGGGTACCTAGGGAGGTATCCAATGGAAATGTGGTTATGTATTATTAGTGGAAGTCATTTAATATATGAGAATGTGGTCATTCAATGTAAGGTGGACTAGGTCCACTATATTAATAAAGGCCCACTATGGTAGTTAAATGTAATAAATGTAAGAAAGTTGTCTAGAAGTTTCCTAGGAGATATAGAGAGCTATATAAAGAAGTGTAAGAAATGTAATGAAACATAGTGAAGAATATTGTGATTGTACAAGCAAGGATTGCTTGAGGAGTTTTATCCTTCCATACGGATTAATATATGGTGTTACCCTACCTCAAGGATTTTGTATACATATTTTGTTCAAATGTTTTGGTGAATGGTTTGGTTTGTTATTGGTTTATTTAGTTTGAAGTATATTTTCATATTATTAGGGATCTTAATGATTAGTATCAGGCAATTTCCTTGGTCAAAGAGGAAACATTTTGGCTCTTTTAGAATTTTCTAGAGGAAGAGAAAGAGGCGAGAGTACATGAGTTCATATCTAAAGATTTATGAGATGGATTTGGAAAAAAAAATTGGGTATTTGAATTCCTCTGGGAAATACCCAATTTCAAAAAACAATTAGGCAGAAGCGAGAAGATGGAAATAAAGTTATGAGCATTTTAAATTCAACATTTTTTAGGGGTTTTTTTTTTTTTTTTTTTTTTTTTTTTTTTTTTTTTTAAGTTTTAGTTTTTGTTGAAGATTTATTCCAAGCATGCTATTTTTTACTAGAAGAGATGATGGGGCTAGTATTGAATAATTTATACAATCTCACAAGTCATTATGGAAATGGAAGTGGACATCTTTTGTAGACTTGGGTTTCAAAGATGATGCTCTCACATGGTGGCAATCATTTCACCATTATGAGTGGATGTCACTTTTTTGAGGAAGCACTTGAAAAATTACTTTTAAGCAGGAGTAGTCTATATCATACGAAGAGTAAGGATAAATACATCACCAAGAGTTTATTTTCATGTGAAAATCTATATTACAAGTTCATGGTTGTATTCATAAAGAAAATATCACTATTGCCTATTAACCTAGTTGCCAACAAAGTTTTATCAATGTTTGGTTGGTTAACAAATTGCAAGTTCCACACTTAAATAATATTCACAACACACAGTTTGAGGGTGAAAATGTTCAAATTTTAAAGATTTGAAGATTACCATGGATAAATGTGTTGCATTCAGTTTTTATACTTTATGGATATGGATGAAGTGGATATTGTTTCAGGATATCCTTGGATAGAATCAGGTGGGTACCATTAATATTAATGTGCAAAATAATTGTTTGAAGTTGTGGTACAAGAAAAATCACATTCTGGGATGTGTCTCTTAGTAAGAAATATGGGCCCACGGAGGCTAGCAAAGATGTTATTTCTAAGTCTCAAGTTGAATCAAAGGAAAATTCTGAGAAGGAGATGAAGTAAAACTATAGGAAGGACATAATGAGGAAGCTAAGGACGACATTGTTTCAAAGGCACAAAGTGTTGTAGATTTGAAGAAAAAATAAAAAAGATTCTGATTGTTGTATATCACCATCCCATCATATAGAGACACAACAATCATCAAAGAGGGTGTGTGCATCAACACATTTATGAACTAGCAAGGCATTAGATAGGAAACCGATCAAGAGGTGCAGTTCTCGGCACTACGGGAGGATATCAAGCTATAAAAACAATCCCATGGCAACCTCGACATGATGGATAAAAAGATGGGGGGAGTGGAAAACAAAATGGACATCCATTACTTTAAACTTCCCATTAGGATGGATAGATGGTCATACCCGGTGCCATTTGGCTACATTTCTTAGTCGGTCATATTGAATGGTTTCTTATCATGTTTCAAAGGATGAAACATGTGAAGGAGGATGGAATTTAGTATACCTAGGAAGTAATATGGGGTACCTCAGGAGGTACCCAATGGAAATGTGGTTATGTATTATTAGTGGAAATCATTTAATATATGAGAATGTGGTCATTCAATGTATGGTGGACTAGGTCCACTATATTAATAAAGGCTCACTATGGTGGTTAAATGTAAATAAAATGTGAAGGATCTCTATAGAAGTCCACAGGAGATGAGTGGGCTATATAAAGTGTAAAGCAATGTAATGAAACATAGTGAATAATGTTGTGATTGTACAAGCAGGATTGTGAGGTTTATCCTTCCATAAGGATTGTATAACAGATGTTGCCTACATCAAAGTTACATCTACATATTGTGTTCATTGTTTTAGTGAATGGTTTGGTTTATTATTGGTTTATTGTTGAGTATTTTCATATTATTAAGATCTTAACCAGATTTTCTCCAAGTTGTTCATCGGGAATGGTTGCAAGATCCTAAATTTTCTTGCATGATCCAACAATTGGAAAATATCCAGTTTGTCTAGAGTACTCTTGGCACAATGAATATATTAGCTACAAAGGTCATTTCTATTTAAATCAATCAACTTAAATCCATAATTTTCATTTGACTTCATACACCTGACTAGGCATTCTAGGTTTTACTAGAACCTATGATAAGGATCAACGTTCTTTTGTAGGATGGTATGGAAACAAGATGTTCTCCTTTTTGGGAAATGTGATGTTTGTAAAACACAACAAGGGAGAAATATTAAAGCCAGATCACACTACAACCCTCCCAATTCCACCACAGCTATTTGGAGGGATATTTCTATGGATTTCATTGTTGTCTTACTTAAATCATGCAATAAATTACAGAGTCATCATGTGGTGGTTGTTGTTGATCGTCTTTCCAAATATGCTCATTTATTTTCTCTTCAACATCAATTCATTGCCCTGATGGCTCAAATTTTCATGGATTATATCTTCAAAGCTTCATGGCATACCTCATTCCATTATCTTTGATCAAGATCTCACTTTCACCAACAATTTTGGCAATAATTGTAGTTCTGGGAACCCAATTTACCTCGGGAAAAACATATCATCCAAATAGATTGATGGTCAAAGCTGAAGTTGTCAACAAATTAATAAGAGCATATTTGAGGTGTTTTACATCCAAGAGGAAAAATCAATGGGATCAATGGTTATTCCTCGATGGATGGTGTTACAACACTTATTACCATACATCTACTCTCATCACTCATTTTGAAGCAGTATATGAACAAAATTCGCCAGTTCTCTGATGCATACCCAGTGTCTTGATGGACCAAATGGTTGACCAAACCCTTCTGAGTTTGAGGCTATTCTTACATTACCCTCAAAGAGAATGCGGTCTGGCTTAGAATCACATGGAAGCAACAAATGAATCATAATTAGGCTCAAAATGTCAATTTGTTGAAGGGGACGAGGTGTTTCTTTGATTACAACCTTATAAGAAGACTTTCTTGAAGGCTGGCCATTGTCAAAAGTTGGTGCCAAAATTTTTTGGTCTTTACATAGTTTTTAAGCATGTGGGATAAGTGGCCTATTAGATAGCTTTGCCCATTCATTCTAAGCTACATCCTATTTTTCATGTCTCCTACTTGATGAAGGTGATTAGAATTAAGTGACAAGTCAAACTAGTCTCTTCGAGTTGGATGAAGAAGGCTCCATCACGGTTGCAACCACAAGAAATATTGGACCAACGTGAGTTTCGTCTTTGTCAATGCACCATCAATGAAGTGTTAGTACAATGAAAATATACAACTCCGATAGATGCCACCTAGGATCACTTTACCATTAAACTATGAATTTCCTTGTCTCAAGCCTTGAGGACAATGTTGTTTTAGAAGAGAGGGCATGTTAAGGAACTAACCTCACTAACCCATCACATTAGTGGAATAATTTATTTTCCATATAATAAAGGCCAATATTAATAAGGCTATAAATAAGTTAGAAAAGAATATGTCAAAATGTAAGAAGACCTAATGAAGTTTACACTTCTAGAAGATGTTCCTATAAATTTGTTCTTTTGGTCAATTTAGTATAAATGGGAATTGAGGGTATGGCCGAGTCTTGTCTTGGAAATTATTGTAATGGAAGCGTTGCTCTGTGGAGTTCCCCTCGAGAAGAGACAGTGAACATTATTTCCTAATAATAAAGGTACTTTGGTGTTGGGTTTCCTCTATTACAGTGTTTCGTTATTTATTATCATATCAAGTTTTTCAACTATTTATAATGAATCACATTACTTTACAAATTGGAATTGATATATCTTAACGACGAAGGGATCCAACGAGAATGATGATTCAATAGTAACAACAATGAATAACTCAATTGATTGTGGGTTCTTTGTTGAAGATGATGTAGCCATGTTAAGCCCATGATCAAGTTGTGTGGGAAGTTGCTTAGTGTTTGGTGTGATTTAACCAATTACAAGTTAAAGGAAATTTTTTTCATAATTATCTTAAACATATGAGTATAAGTTTACATATTTTAATTAACTTAGACATAATAGTATAAGTTTGCATATGATAATTCTATATGAAAATCAGCACAAAAAAAAAAATTTTTAATGAAGCTTATTCTACTGAAGTTTGTATGTTTGTTCAAACTTCCTTATTACTTGACAAAGTATTCTATAATAATTCTTTATATACTAACGTTTTTTTAAAAACTATTCTAATAAGTAACATTAACACTCAAGTAACATATTTTTCTAAAATTTTCTAAAATGCTTAATAAAAATTCTCTTTAAATTCAGTGTTTTAGACCATATTTCCCAAAATACTTATATTCTTTAGTGTTAGAATAAAATTTTGGTTTTTTAATATATTTTGATATTTATAACTTTAAAATTAAAGGTAAAAACCTTTTTTCCAATGCATTTACAAATTTACACATAATCGTAATTTCTTTTTTCACCGTCGTTTATTAATAATACATTCTTATCATAATCTCTTTTTTAATCAATGCGTTCATATCCAGACCGTCGTTTTTTAATAATACATTCTTATCCAGTCAGTCGGACTTGGTAAGGAAAAAAGATCGTTGGATTCCCTTTATAGGCTTAACAGTTTAGTTTTTCAGATTTATGTATAGCAGTAAACAAAGTGCGTTTTTCAGATATTGAGATAGAGGTTTTACGTGTAGAAAAGTTATTTTTTCACCTATTGAAATGGAGGTCTTATCCAGGAAATCAAATTTACCAAATTTGGTAAGGCAAAAAGGATTGTCCGGATGCCTTTTAGAGGCTGAAGAGTTTGTTTTTTGAAACCAGATTAAACAAACTTCATTTATTTTTTTTAGACTGACATAAAGGTTTATAGGGATAGGGAAGTATATTTTTCAGAGTTAGAGGGTTTTATACTAGAATAGCCGCCATCTCTTGCAGGAAAGCCGATAGGTATCAATAACTATAAACTTAGTCAAACAACAAAATAGCCGCCATCTTTTGCAGGAAAGCCGATAGGTATCAACAACTATAAACAGGTAAAAACAACAAACAGGTGACTGGTGGACATTTACTTATGAAATCTAAACGGACAGAAAATAAACTTAGTCAAACAACAAACAGGTGACTGGTGGACATTTACTTATGAAATCTAAACGGACAGAAAAGGTTTGGAGGAAATCTAAACGGACAGAAAAGGTTTGGAGGTGACCATGCATCCCACCCTTGATAAACAAATACAACAAAAGGATTGGAGGTGGCCATGCATCCTGCTAGTGATAAAGAAATAGAGAAAAAACTTAAAATGGGTTAAAAAAAAAATTAGGAGGTGGATATGCATCTCACAAGTAATAAGGAAATTCAATAAAAAAATTTAGATGGGTAGAAAAAACCCTTGACATAGTTTCAATTTTTTTTTTCAATTTTCAAAGCATCAAATTAGATTTAATAAAAATCTATTTAATAAAACAAATTTCGGAGAGTTCCATTTTTTTTTTTCAATTCTCAAAACATTTAGTTAAATCTAAATTGAAATAAATAGTTTAGGAAGTTTTATCAATTTTAGAAACATTTAGGTAAATCTATACAAAAATCTATTTAATAAAACAAATTTATGACCGTTTCAATTTTTTTATCAATTCTCAAAATATCTAGTTAAATCTAAATAGAGACAAAAAAATTTAGAAAGTTTTGTAAGGACACTTTTTCAAGACTTCCACTAAACATACATTTTTTTATGACTTTCCACACCTTCCAATTGATGTCAATAAAAATATCTTTAAATGTTTTGCACCTTATTGCATTGGAGTAAGTTTATTTGCATTAAGTTAATAATATATAAATTCTATATAAAGTTAATTTTTTTCTTGAAATGAGAAGCAATTCTATTTAAATTATAATTTGATTAAATTTTTTATCTATAGATCAAATTCATTTGAAAACAACTTAAATTAAAAAGCATAAATGTATTTCATCTTAAAATGATAACATTAAG
>SNQJ01S0126632.1:6825-18401 GCA_010110895.2 Picea sitchensis
ACTAAAGTAAAATTTGATGAAAATGTTAGTCTCTTGTTAAGGAAGGTTTGCAGATATGTGATCATATACACCAGTTTTATCACAGAGTTACAAATCATATTTGGATGATGAAATTGATGAGGGTTTTTGGTTGAGATATGTTTTAGATACAGGTTGTTTGGTTGAGGTTGGTGCATGGTTGATGCACTTGTTTATGGTACAGACTGATTACAGGTTGGTGCATGGTTGATGCACTTGTTCATAGTACAAGTTGATTACAGGTTGATTGGTATAGGTTTCAGTGGTATATCTCATAGTGATAATGTGACAGTGGTTTCATCATTCTACTTCTACATCATGGCGGTTGGATGGGGCAAGGACGGGTGGTTGTAGCCACCTTCCGGTTGTAGTCGGATAACATAAGGGGTTGTAGCCTCTTTCTGGTTGTAGCCAGAGAATTGGGGAGTTGGAACTTCCCACAAGTTGTAGCCTGAGAAACTAGGGGGTTGGAGCCTCCTTCCAATTGCAGCTGGAAAACAAAGGAAGTTGGTGCTTCCAATGAATGTAATTCTTCAAGACATATAAGAAAAAATATTATGTGGTTTTCTCCCGCTTTGGGTTTCCACGTAAAAACATTGGTGTATTGTATATGTGTATGATTGTTCATTTGTTCATTGTTTATTTATTCTGCAATCACTGATGATAATGTTACATTGATATTATATGGTCAAAAAGGATTAGATTGCTCTATTATTGATTCACCCCCCCTTTCAGTAATCCAACACATAATGGACATTTTTCACCATAAAGCCTTTCACATATCTCAAACTTCGGCTATGGTCCATTCTCTCATGAAAAGAAGGGGTTGAAGGCCCAGAGGATGATGCAATTGCTCTATGCATATGTTATTGCTAAATTATAAAGGCCACCATAAAAGCTCAGGCCAGCTTGAGCTCTACACCCTCTAATAGTAATAGCCCTTGTTTGGATGTGAATGAATGCACCAATTATAAAGGACTATTGCCTAGTAAAATATAAAGGAATGAAGCTTGAAACCTTATAAAGGGGACTTGCAAATGATAATTGGGTATCAAAAGGAAAAATAAGGGGTTCGGAATGCAAAAAGTACCGAGAAAAGGGTATCTCAAACAAGCAAGCGCCACCTCTACAAAGGCACTCATAGAAATGGATACCATAAGCCATGAAGTAAGCTTCAAACCATATCACATTCACACTTGCTCTTGATGGGTTTTTACTTTCTCTTGTTACTCTCAGGACCTATTGATCCAGGTGGATATCGGTGGCCACCCACCTTTTCCAACTGGCTCAAAACAGTTTTCTGACAATTTTGGCAATTTACTATTTTTAACAGTTTTAACTTTCAAGGCCATTTTGAGGGCCTAAATGAAGGTTTTTCGGGATCGAGTTTCTCAACGATAGCCGAAAGCATGATTGAGCTCTCAAAATGAATCTCCCCGACGATACATTTCCAACGGGCTATCATACGCCTAAAACAGAGATCGTATGCAAAAGTTACGACCCCAAGAAGTTGATGTACTAACTTACCCAGACGGGGCCCACATGACTTTTGGCACTTCATCTCCTAGAGTTAGGTTTTTGGATATCTAGGGTTTTGGGCATTCATGTTTATTGTAAAAAAGTCTTCAGAGCCTCATTGTAATCATCTTCTTATGAATGAGCACAGTCGTCACATTTCTTCTCAAAGATAAGCCACCACCATTCTAGCAAGTTTGTTTCTGCTGCATTTTACAATTTCATCTTATTTCCTTATTGAATAGAAAACCAGTTTTATTGTATCTCTATTATTTTGTGTTAAGCACCTATTAATAATCTGTAGTCATTTTGTTCTGCTCATAAAATCTGGATCACCTATCCCTCTCCCTGGGTTATTTGTTTCTTGTCTAGGTGGCACACCTAATAGGGTTGGATGAAAGCCCTCCCATACTTAAACTTGGTAGCCCTCACAAGGTCTTGGACTTGAGTGATACTTGAAGGGGATGTTGGGGTTAATTGTTTACATGGCTTGTATCTTAGGCATCAACTTACTTTTCATGATTTAAGGACTAACGTGTCTTATGAACATTGGTTTGTTTTGTCTTATATTATGCTTTGATTTGAATGGCCCTAACAGGGTTCTTTGAGGGACATCCTAGGTTGTGCTCGGGATGTTGTGCGTTATAGAAGGACTTTTGGCACGTGTAATGGAGAGCAATGAGTCATCCAATGACTCAACACCCTCAGATAGTGACTCTCACATCCTTGGAACCTTGGACGATGGACAGATGGGCTTGATTTGAGCAGTTTTGGTCAGTGTGTCACATACATGGTATGAGAAGCCCATAGACTGGGCAGAGCACCTGGAGCCTTTTTGTGTACAGAGGATGGAGGACGTTGCCTTTCGAGGCACCTTGATAGCACCTAAGGATGAGACTACATCGCTCTTGCACTTGGATGTGGCCTTTGGATGCCCATGACACCGCCTTCTAGCCCTTCATGTCACATTGGAGGCTAGGGTTTGATGGATGATGTGGCTTCGTGATGATTTGGCATGAGGAGACACCTTGCCTCACACTCTTGAGCATTGGAGACATGACACATGACCTTTGGAGGCCCAACTATTCACTTCTTGAGCCTCGACATCTCATTTTTTAATCCTACGTCACCCTTCTAGGTTTTATTTTATGTATTTTTTATTTTTGGTATATTGTATAGGAAAATGAAGGGGTCGGCCCTCTTCTAATTTGTTGTTGACAAACTTATGTGGACAAATTGGTTTAGGGTGGTCTCATATAAATAGACCACCCTCACATTTTCATTTTTTGTTATCACTTCTCACCATTTGTGAGAGAACAAGTCTGTAATTTTTGCCCTCTCTTGGGCTATCTAATTATTCTACTCATGCGACTTGTTCATAGTGTCAAATTTTGGATGTTTTTGCTGATTTTTTGATGGAATTTCTACAATTAGGGTTTTATCTCATGCTATCTTGGTAAAATGAAATTTCTTCAATTTTTTATTTATGTTATTAATGTTTCATGGTAATTTTACTGTTTCATGCTAGACACCTTGCTTGGTGAAACCCTGAGAGAGTAGCATGAGTGCTTCCTCTCACAAAGTTAATTTTGTCCAAATTTTGTGAAGGAATCGTTGCTAGAATTAGACTCCTAAAGCCCTAAAATGCTAGCACTTTAGGATTTAAGTTATGGACATTTGATTTTGTCCTAGTTGAAGTATTAAGAAGAGAGAAAAAATTGTTATAACCCAAAAGTGCTTGCACTCTAACAATCCTTCTCTTCAAAATTCTAACTCTGGGGCCCTAATGTGCCAGCACCTTATAGTTTAAGCCCTACCTCAGTCTCTACTAGTTCAATCTTCAAGCATTGTTGTATTTGTTGTTATAAAGACTCCATAGCCCCCAAAGGCACTGATTTTATAGCTCTCTTGTGGTAAAATTGATCAACAAACACTCTCTTTGAATTCTCTCAAGCTCTACTAAATTTACTAACACTCACTAACTTGCTAGTAAACTTGATGTTGTTGCAAAAGTTTGCTACAGTTACCTGATAACACTCTAATTTTCTGCATACATTGATTTAAAGTTGGTCTAACATACTCAAAAATTGCATTGAACAATTGGATATTAATCTACTAGATATATGCTAAGTTTTCATTTTCAATTGTTGCATTTCTGATCATTATTTATTATTGTTGTTATAAATCTTTTATCACTGGTGTAATATTGTTCATTGCTGCAAAATCATAACCGCTTTAGCAACTTTCACTGTCTAGTGTCTTAAAGAGGTATTTATTGCATGTTTGAACTTGGAAATCATCACATATATGCTATAAAGTGTTATTGTTCTGGACAGGTACTCAAACAATTTCATTTCTCTTTAACCATCGTGACTTAAACCAATCTTTAGGTGATCAAGAGAGGGGGCAGTAGGCTTGGCTACTTTACTTGCTACTTTTATCCCTTGAGGTCACCGGGAAAGCCTCCCTTGTGGTGAATCTCTTCCATCACTAAAACGTAGGAAGTTCTTACTAAGGTGACAATGGTAGGATCTTCTGTTGTAACACAAGATTTGAGGACTTGTACTAGGGCTTTGAACAAGTACAAATCCTGCGATAACAAAGACATTGTTGACCATCTTCTAGTTCACTATCACTATCCTTGCACCAAATAATTCTGGAATCAGACAAAAGCACTATCTGTAAGCAAGGGTTCTTTGCAGGGTAACTCTATTAAGATTGCTTCAAACAGGCTCCCCCCTATGTTGTATCTTGAGCAATGTGGTTGGCACAGAAAATCCATGATCTTCCAAGACAAAGAGGTTCCAACCTTCCATGTTTTGCATCAAATTAGACTTTCATATGAGGGCATTTGGATTGTTGTTGGACCCAAACCTCCTAAGATTGTCCATGAGTTGATCGTAGAACAGCATAGATTCATCTTAACATCGGATCTATTAAGCACAAAGAGGGATCAAAGAAAACCGAAGATGCAAATCTCTCCATGCGTAACAGAACCCGATTTAAGATGGATCTACACTAGTGTATTAATATACATGTATTGGTTAATGCTTGGTATCAAGTAGCTCACCTTTAATTCTGTAGATTGATAGAAAATAGCCAAAAAAGCTGCCAAACAGATTCCCTTGCGCAATGATGCCTTCTAGCATTATTATTATCACTTTGCTTTTATTTTTGTATAAAATATTATATTGGACCTACATATGTTGATGTCAGCATTACAAACGAGACAGGTTACAATCTTTTCAATACTGGACTGCAAAACGCACCTCGCTTCTCTCGGTGCAACAAATCAAAGGCATGGTGTTTTTTTTTATTGAGCCTATCAGGGTTCACCTATAGTAAGTGGTGCTGAAGGAATCCTTCCCTTATCTGAAGCACATCATCTGGAGTTCAAAGCTGCTTTGGAATCTGGAACAAATAATTGCACTCGACTAAGCTATCTTCTGATACTGTTAAGATTAGCAGTGGAAAAGGGCATACAAAACATGCAGATATTTAGTGACTACTAGTTATTCACTGGGTGAATGATATCAAAGAATTACAAACCCTGTTGTTAGACCCTGTTTACACAAAAGCTATGGAGATGATTGGGAAATTCACAGATGTTACCTACACACATGTATACAGGGAACTAAACTGCAAGGTAGATTCACTGTCCAAATAGGAGCTGAAGATGATTGTTAGTACCAACATCATTACAGAAGTGAAAGATGGAACAAGGTTGCCATCTGTAACGAGATCTTTCTTTCTTTGATTACGTGTGAGATTTTTTTTGACTGGTTGTAAGTTCACAAGAACATTGGTTTGTCTTTGATCTAAACATTTCATACAACCCTGAAGTAGGACATAGTTCTTTTTTTGTTGAAGTCTTTAGGACCGAATCCTGATAAGGTAAACAGTTTGATGTATTTGAAGAACTGGTATATATGGGACTATATATGTGGGAACAGGTAGTGTTTCCACTGTATCTCTTTCTGTGCATGCTCAATATGAGCATTTTTGTCATGCCCTGTAGGCAATACAAAAAGTATCTTTCATTTTTGCTGGAAATAGAAACATACAATTTTTAATTTGGAAAAATAAAATATCCCTATGCTAATACATGTCTTCTCTCTTTGTCAGAATGGGCATTAGTATAGAGCTAGCAAAATTGCAGTTCAAGAATGTTGAGCTTCTCATTCAAGTATAGACTAATTTAAGATGATTATCCTAACGAACAAATTCAAAAATACATAATCTTTAAAGACCTGGTTTTATCTTTTGAAATAACATTATTCAAGAAAATATGTCCACTGATCAGTCGTTCCAAATGTTTGGCTCTTGAAAATAAGGCATTTACATTTTGTAAATAAGTGCTATGCTCCAAATTCACTAAACCTCATGTTTCGGATGATCTGTTTCAGACTTCAGTGCCTTTGCACAACCAAATGCTCATGAGTGAAATCAAGTGCTCATTAGAAGTATATAATTCTGAGGGCAAGTCTTATGTAGATGGTAATTTAGCTTGAAATTTTACTATAAATAACGACCACAATTTCCAATATAGGAAGTGCTAAGAATCTGAATAAAAATACAAAATAGTTAGTAAAACTTATTTATTTCAAAAATGACAGAAAACTGGAAAATTCAGCAGTGTTAAGAGATACCACATAACCAAGGTAAAACATGGAAATAATCAAGACTTTGGATTGTGGATAGGGAAAAAAAAAATATCCTAAAGTTGTAAGCATGCCAAACATATCGATTTATAAACAAATCAAAGACTTCAAACCTACTACACGTAGTACATCAATCCTTTCTTCAAAAAGGCCCAGAAACTTCTATATCACTTGACTGTAACATTTCTAAACATTTAAGGTTTTAATGTCTGATGTTCCTTCTACCAAACCAAATGAAAGGCTGTTCTCCATATTATAGAAGACTCCAATTTAATACCATGTTTGCTGTGTTGGAGCTACCMGAGTGGCATTGAGACATAAAAATCCATTTGGTTAAACTTTAAAGTATACCCTGCTTTCTTGATCAAGATTCAAGTAGCCGATACATCGTAATTTCTTGTTGCTTGAAGTATCTCCTATCTTCCTCATCCACCAGAACCAGGTTCAAGTAATATTTGACACTAAATTTATTGTTTATGTTGCGGTAAGTTGGTGTCAAGTCATACGGACTCAAGAATAATCTGATTGGAATTGATTCCCCTGCAAGAGAAAGAGAAATGCAGTCTCAGATGTGATTCAAAATCTGAAAATATTTCAGAAACAGAACAAGATACAGGGCCCCATGAGAACTACATAGTACAAACTAGCTAAGCCTCTTATATATCAGGGGTAAAGTGTAACTGGTACATCTTAAATTTCACTTATTTTCTACAACGAGAATGTATGCAACAAGTTAGAAAAATGGACCAACTCAAAATGGATTTACAATTGTTGTTGAACATGGATAGTTGAATATTGTTCAATCTTTCTTGTGTTGACCAATGACGTAGATAACTAGATTGACAAACAGTGCATCACCATGTTCCAACAGTGAAATCAAGAAATATCCATACCCCATGTGCTCAAAAAGCTAGTGTTTTAACTGCAAAGATAGTTTTAGAGTACTGTGACTGCCATAGAAAAATACTGGAATTGAAAAGTAGTCCTGATAAAATCTCACTGAATTTATATTAAAAGGTTTTAGAAAGCTTGGATATAAGCACCATATATTATTCCACAAACATATATACAAAATGTAAGATATAAATTTGTACAAAGCTAGAAGCCACTCTTATTTTTTATAATCACCAAAGCAAGTAATCAACAAACTGTGAAAGGACAGACTCAGCAATATACTTATTCAAAAGATAGAACTTCAAAGGGAAAATCCATTGTAAAAGGGGATGTTACTGCGTCTAAGGCATTGAACTAACTTGTGGAAGTTGGATCCCTAAGGTATTGGTAACATGTCAAGCCAAAAATTCTGTTGCCTGTCCTGCTACAAGTAGGTACTACCGTACTATACCTAAGATTTGTTTGAAGAAAGACAATCATCTTGGAATAGAACTGTATGAAGAAAAAAATGACTAAACTGCAGTATTAGGATAATCATGTTTCAATATAGGAAATATGAATGGCTCTACATACTTAAAATATGTTTGCTGAAAGATTTATCTATCCAATTTGGAGTTAAGGCATTCTCACTTTAAGGGATGCATGTCGCTGTTCTATTGAGGTGCAATTGGACCTGAAGACCTTTCTTTTAGCTTTCAGGCAATTATGCCTGCTTGCACCCTTCTTATATTATTTGTGTTAGTATGAGAAGCATTTTTCCAAAAAGAATGTAGTTACATGACAAAGGGACAAATAATTTGCATCCTCCCATCTATTTGCAGATTATCAAGACACAAACTACAGATATAAAATCACTGCATACACTGTAAATTAACCTTTGCAATAAAATCTTCTTTCTGGGACGATTTAATAAACTGAGTGTTGACGTTCAATACCTGACAGTTCTTAGGAATATGGAATCAGCAAGAAATATAAAAAAGAGATGCTAATCCGGTAGCAAATCTTACAAATCATATACGGCCATGCCAGACGATTTTAATAGAGGGATCACCAGGTCACTAAAGCATGTCCTCAGTTAGAACAAAGTATCAATGATACAAATTTAGTCACAAGTGTAAACACACAAAAAAGGAAAAGGGGGCAATCCTAAAAACAAGAAAAGAGGAGATAATGTTTTCCTTACTCAGAATGGATGTATTTCAGACAATATATATGATCAGCAGCTTAAAAAGGAAGAATATACTAAATTATAGTCTAAAAACATCAACAAAAACCAAAGTTCCACAGAAAATGAAATATACCTCTTACAGGAGCACCATCCATGAGTTCAAATTTTGCAAGGGTCTCTGTTTCGACATATGTATTTGGCCCTGATCCTGTGGACTCTCTCCGTCTAATCTCAAGCTCCATGTTCTTGATCTTGATTCTGACAAGAAGAAAGTATATCTTGCCAATGACTACATCTTTCAAGTGATACCTGAGCAGAATATTTAAGCAGTTAGAAACATTTTCTTTTGCTGCATTATAAAACCATGAAGTAGAATGCAGCATATGACTCACTTGCTTTTGCTATATTCGAACTCAATATGTAGGCAATCTTCAATCCCGACCTCCATCTGAATAACAACCAATCTTAATGAATAACCGACAAAAGCAGCTTTCCAATCCATAATTAGCACAAGTTTTCCAAAAAACAAAACAGAGGAAAAATATCCATATAGGTCAACCCCTATTACTGTTCTACTTGGAAAAGATGACAGCCAAAATGGACAAACCTTGATGCTGTTGTTAACTGTTGGAAGTGGTGTATAATTCCGTACCTATTTCAAGAATGTAAAGTCATAAATAACAGATACAAAAGTTTCAAACTAAATGATTATCCTCTCACTCAAATATTATACATGTATTTCTACAGTACAAATATGTAGAGATATGCTAGACCTTAAGTATGAATAATTCTAAATTTTAATGATCAGATTATTAACAATGCATAATAAACCATCTTTTCTTCCCAGGAAAATCTCACAGGGAAACCAAGGGGATGCTTTTCCACATTCATGGATGGTATCTCTAGTAGTAAACTCGTTGGCATAGACTAGTGCACCTCACCCAAGGGGATTCAAACCCAGCACTTACAGGCACAGAACTAACCAAATGCCCAGTAACATTGGCGACAACCAGTTGAGCTAAACCCTTGGGCTATAATAAACCATCTTATTTTTGTGTTTCCGATGTTTATGCCTGCAAAACCTTTGATAGATACTGCTATTCCTACAACTCTTACAAGTCAATAGGGTTAGCTACAAAATATCCGTGAAGCATAACATATTTTAGGCTTGTCTGTACTAATTTATTTTGAGTAGATCTTTTCCCAAGAGTAAAGATCCCCCAGGGAAGACAGTAAAAGAAATAAGAGAAAGAAAGAATCTAAAAACTTTAACAACCAGCTATTAAACAATCCATGGTAAACCATACACCCAAAAAGTCAAAACCCTTGCAATAATTCTAACTTTCAAGTGATACATATTTAATAACTTCCAAGTGATAAAGGATCCAACAGATTTACCCAGAAGTCTTGGTACTCTACAATGTTACTGACATAGTTACGACTGATTGTAACCTTCAAAATGTATCTGCAATACAAAAAACAGAGCATGTTGATAAAAACGTATAAGCTAAAAATCAGAGCATGTTGAGTTGCTTTTCAAAAAGAAACAATTTACAAAGCATTGGTCATTCAATAGAAATGATGAATGGAGGTCAAAGTTAGGCTTAAGAAAATACACGTCATACATGGATAAAAATATCTTATTTATCATTGAACCACTGAAATTGACTTTCCACTTACTTAAATCTAGAATATTCTTATTACATATAATCAATGATATGATGTGTCCTGTTATATTAGGGGAGGGTGTGAAAACTTTTAAAAAATCGCTACTGTAGCCAAATAAGATCATCAAAAGCAACACCTTGTAAAAAGGCTTCAACTTTCACATTACAAATGATGTTAGAATCTCCATAATCTATTGATCAAAAAGAWGTGCTACAAAATAGGAAGATTACATACTCARAACCATAAAATYTCACTCAAAGACCCTATTGCATGATTTCCA
Organism: Picea sitchensis; assembly: GCA_010110895.2. Classification (NCBI taxonomy): domain Eukaryota; kingdom Viridiplantae; phylum Streptophyta; class Pinopsida; order Pinales; family Pinaceae; genus Picea; species Picea sitchensis. Next base: position 17,030 of record SNQJ01S0126632.1, read on the forward strand.
TAAAAGGGTATATATGTCCTCACATAGGTGTGGAGTGTCAACCATATAATAAATGTTATCACATTCAAAATATTTCTTATCACTATTAGTCAATCACCACCTACCAACMCTTCAACAATCTTTCATCTGCATAAATATTTACCCTTACCTAACAGTATTCAGCTACGACTAACATGATTAACATTTGGACAAAAAACATGACTAACGTTATCTAGCTAGGACAAGCATGATYAATATTAGGACACAAACASGTCTACCAGGGCATGGTCTAATGGTATGTGGAAATTTCGAAAAGCTGTGCTTATGGCAAATTCAAAAATATCACCTCATTTACTAGAGGTTTTCCGGATCTATTTCCCGTGAACTTTCAGCCTTCTGGCAGAATCTGAAATATAAATTACAGTAGCATATATTTCACTTCTGTCCAACCAAATTACATAAGGCAGCCTAATAAAATAGACACATAAACAATGTACTTCAAGGGTGCTAGATTTCCGGGCCCAAGGGCACAATGTCCAACATATAACAGATCTGAAAATAACTTATAAACAGCAGTTTTGTTACAGCCACAAATCTGACCTCTTAGCTTCTATCTATCATCAAATCACTAAACAAAATCCGTTCACTCTTATGTTAAATCATCACACAGAACCCGCACTAAAAATTAATCAATCACCATGAGAACATAAGCTGAAAATCAGATCTGCAGGTACACAAAGTTTCGACAGGAAAGTACAATTCATATATACAAGAAATGAAATTACAAGTACATACCAACAACTTATCACACGCTAGTACACCATACAAGATGTCCTTCAAGCTTATCACAAGCTAGAACTCTCCCATACATCCAAACCCTAGCTAGGGCATCCACCATCAACAGAAAACCCTAACCAGCAAATATGACATAGGAAGGCATCACGCCAAGCTACTCTTAGCCACACCAAAGTCTCAACAACAAGCTAGCAATAATGCCAACAAGTCCACCCTTGATCTTTCTCCAAGCTTGCCTCACACAAGCTCCCCAAGCAAAGCACTCCAAGTCTCCTATAGGGTTTATTTGCCACAAACCCTAGGTCCTTCTCACAAGAACTCCAACCCTAGCACTTCTAGTCTTCTCTAGGTTTTGCCTCTCACAAACCCCAACGCCTTCCTGCCTTGCATTAAGACAAGTACAAAGACTCAACATAAGTTCATCCTTAAGATACAATGATCTAATGAACTCTTTCAACTCTCTTGCTACAACTAAAGACTTTCTCCTCCCTTTATATAGAATAGGAGAGAGGCCAACAACAAAAGAGGGGGACTACGTCCACAAGCAACCTAATCTAATCCTGAAGATAAATTCTCCAAGTGAAGCACTCTCTTTCCA
>SNQJ01S0126637.1:0-11477 GCA_010110895.2 Picea sitchensis
GAGAAACAAAACTCTGGGAAAATAAGGAGGAGGAAGTGACAACGTTTGAGTAAAGAGATTGATGGATTGATATATTGGTGAAAAATTTACTCTGGGAGTGAGATTTATAGATTAAATTAAAATGGAATTATTGCATGTTTAGAGCTTGCTTTAATATAAAAGGTGTGTATGTTTTTAACTATGCACAATTTTGATAGCAATGCAAAGTGGGTTGACCAATTCCATCTCGTAAGTCAGCAAAGCGTAATGCTTCTATTTTCCTTTTCAAATGTCCAACGTGAAGATTTGTTTTTATTTTAATTATGTCTAAATACGTCAAACCAATTGCTTGTAAGGTTTAGATTTTATGGTCAATTCTGTAATTCCATTGTCTAAATTCTATAATAGCTTGAGACTCTGCCAACTATATAATATCCACCAATAGAGTTGTGCTAGGATATTATGTTTGATGTCAATTTTATTGTTCTGTTTGTATGCCTTTGTCAAATGTTTGCATTACATATGTTATTATGTTGATTGAGTGCTTTTATGTTATTATGTTGATTGAGTGCTTTCTACAAACAGTTTGCATGTATTTTTCTGGTGGGCATTTCATCAAACACATTACATACCATCGAATTACACATAAGACTGTAGAGACAACTTTGGCATTTTATTATGCATGGAATCTGATACACAACAAGAATAAACAACTATTGGCTGCTACAACAACTGTAATACATCAGCAAAAATACCGCAAAACTCAAACAAAACTTGGATAATGCCACTGTCTCCCCAACAAGTGTTTCTAAGCTGCTCCAAGCTCCCCAAGCCTCCTTCGATCCCCCAAATGCACAGAACAGGGCTGTGGCCCTCCTCCAAAGCCTCCACGAATCTGCAAGAGGCCCCAAGACCTTCCTTCTTACCCTCACGACTTGGAAAATGGACTCACGGTCCTCACCAAACCCCACGGCTTCAACCAGATGGGCCTACGACCCTCTCAAACCCTCACTGTTCAGCAATAAGGGGCCCGTGGCCCTCCTCTATCCCATGCAGCCTACTCAAGGGCCATGCGGCCTACTCCAAACCTCATGGCTCCCTCACAATGGTCTCACTGCTCATCAAAGAGAGGGTTCAACCCTCAATAAATCCCAACCAACCTCCTAGTGCCACGGCCCTGCAGAGAAAGGTAAATCGCCCCCCTTAGAACAAATCCAAGAGCCTCTTAGTCAAATCACTCCTCCTCCCAAACTGCGGATAACCTGCAATAAGATGNGAAACAATGATAATCTGATGTATCTACTATAGATAATTCATTGTTACAACATATAAATGACTATATGTTGTGGCAAGAACGACGTTAACGTCTATCAATATTCACAAATGTGGCAAGAACGACGTCTATGTCAAAAACGTGGCAAGAGAGATGTCAACATGGCAAGAGAGACATTAACGTGGAAAGACTGACGTTATCGGGCAATATGATTTTTTTTTTTTAAATTTCCTCTATTTTGCGACAATATGGACAATTTTGTCCATAACACCACAAATAAAACGTCAATTTTTTTTACAATATGTACTAGTGTTTAGTGGAGGAAGTAGAGACAACTCATTCAATCTTAACCAAGCTAGAAGTTGGGCACAAAACGCTACAAATTGAGAAGGACGCAATTGAGTTCCCAACGACAAAATTACAAGAATAGGTGAAGGCGATAAGCCATATGAACATTGTGGTATCACGAATTCCGATACATATATTACAAAGATTGCAATTAGGCATGTTTTATGAGATTGGGATCCGAGGAGATGAAGCACACCAAGAATTGACCAAAGTACAGGATGAAAGGGCTCAATTACAACAACAATATGAAACTATTATGTATAAAAAGAGTGTAGTGGAAAGGCAAGTGGAAGGAGTAAGGAAGGAAAAGAATGAGGTCAAGGAAAGGGCTAGGAAGTCTCTAAAGGAAAAGGATGAAGTTGAGAGAATGGTGTAGAAAACATAAGCTACCATCCAGAAGTTGTACAAGGAAATTCCAGGGGTCCCGATAGTAGTAGAAGCTACTATGGAAGAACAAGTAATGAATATTGGTGAAGTCATCAAGGGCTTTCAATCGAATATTGAGGACCTACAGTTGCGAAGTATGCCAAGCATGCCACCAGAAGTAAGAGCAGGCAGAGAGAGAACGACAATGACATTCATTGCCAATATCAAGAAAGTGGAAGAAGGGTGCGTAAGAATATATGAGGAGAGTGCACAAATCTAGATAGACTTGGTGGAAGATCAAGAGATGAAGGCTATGGAGGCCAAATTAAAAAAAGCACAAGAAAAGGCCCAACAAGCTTCAAAGAGAATCAACACACTTCCACCAGCTGAACATATGACAACAATTTTGGCACAGAGGTAGTCATGCGTGGAATTGGAACAGATGAGGGATCAATAGAAGATCCTTCAGCAACGCTTAGGACCACTATTGGAAGAAGTAGTGAGGGTGATAGAAAATTGGCCACTGCACAGGGAAATGTGAAACAAGAAACACATGAAGTAGAAGACAAACTTACATCCTTGATTGTGCAGGGGTTCAAATATATTGTGGAAACAAATAAAGAAATAATAAAGGAAGTTGCGGCAGTTAAGAAAGTCTCCCAAAAATTCATCCAAGGATGGAGGAGTGTGCAACAGTCCTAAGTGGCTCGGGACGAGCCACAGGTGAGTGTTGGGGGCCTATTGGACAGGCATTTTGGGAATAATATTCATAAAAAATAATAACTATAGAAGAGGTGCACAGAATAAGAAGGAAGAATCGGGAGTGTGCAGTTGAGGCGCATCTAGGGGTACAGTACGTAGTAAGAGAAATAAAGAAGAGAAATAAAGAAGAGGAATAAAATAGAGAGAAGAACAAAGTAGAGAATAAAGCAGGAGAAGAAAGTGGGTGAAAAGGGAGGATGACAACCCATCATGATAAATATAGAAGGAGTGGAAAAGCAGGAGGAACAAGCAGTCAAAATTCCAAAGCAGCGTGCATACAGAAAATCAAGTGAAAGAAGCCCGAAAAACAAGCTAACTTGAGCTATCATGTATTGTAATAGGGTTTTTGGATGAACAAAGTAGGGTTTTAATCCATAAAATTTATATATAAATATGTAATGGGTTGGGAGAATAAGGGTTCCTCCTGGTGGTTCTTCTCAAGCAGTATTGTGGAGCCTGTTCCAAGCTATTGAGAGTTCCTATCAGTAAGAAGAGTGACAGGATAGGCAAAGAAGGAAAGAGTCTATGTTTAAATGCTAAGGAGATGATACACACACACAGAGAGAGAGAGAGAGAGAGAGAGAGAGAGAGAGAGGATTTCACTGCAGAGTGGCTAGGACAGGAGAAGGGAAAGATAGCGATGATGTATCTTTATAAGCACAATGCACAAGGCTAAAGTAATTGTCAAACACATAATAAAGAAGCTAGTCATTGTGGACATAGCCTAGAGTTGGGTGAACCATGTTAACTCCTGTGTTGAATGTATTTTGTGTGATTGTTCATGGATTATGTCTGGATGCATATTATATTAGATTGGTCTTATGAGTAATCATTGCACAATTGTTACGATTGTTACAGTAATGGTTTATGTTGTAATCTGGAATATAATGGTAATATGAATATGAAATCACTAAGCATATAACAAAGAACAAATATAAAACAATGCACACATGAACAATAAGTAATAATGAATAGAATAATCACCTCCCATTCCCTCAGTACTGCAGAAACCTGGTTCCTACAGTCCTAATAGATACCTCGGGTGAGACTTCATTTGCATGCAGGTGATGCTGAAAGGGACGGTGTCTGAAGGATTTTTTTGGTCAAAGATAACTCGAACCTAGGGTATTACAAACGCGCATAGCACCAACATGCCCAATATCCAATATGCTCCTCAAACCAAGAGATATGCCATAAAACATGTACCATGAGATGTGCCTCAACCATATACCATATCACTCATGACATGTATTAATCATGCCATACACCATGTACCATAAGATTTGTACCATAGCATGTTTCAACCATGTACCAAAACCTGTACCATAACATGTGCCTCAACCATGTACCAACATTACCAAGCATGCCTTAAGCATGTATCACAACATCCAATTCATGTACCTCAAATGTGTTCCATAAAATCATCAGTAAGTGCCTCAAACATGCATCAATATCACCAAGAAATGTACCTCATACATGTGCCAAAGATATGCTTCACACCATCCACCTAAGATGTTCTTCAACCAAGTACCAAAGAATGTGCCTCATACATATGCCACCATATACTGAGAGTATACCTCAACCAACATTACAAAGATGTGTCTATAACAACCATGATATATGCCAAACGAGATATAAAGGTATACCTTTAACAGTGTACCATGACATCACTCAACCATGCAGCCAAGATGTACCTTAATGCATATGCCCACATCTACAAACCATGCCTCAATCATGTACCAAGACACAACCCTTAAAACTCATTTAAAACATACCTTCAATTTTGTAACAGACCTAGTGCATTAGATTACAAACCTGTATCTCTTCCTCATCCTTAGCAACCTGGTACTAGCATCCTACTCAAAACCTTTTCATATATCTGTGACTTGTACACTATCAACCCACATATATGTGTGATTTTCACTTCTGCGACCCACGTACATCCGTTCCTTGCCCACTGTCAACCCGGAGATAACCTATCCATGATTTGCTACACTATGACTCACATACATATGCACCTTGCTAAGCTATGACCCACGGATAACCTCAAAAAGCTAGTTAAGTCACATCCATACACTTCGCTCCTTAAAACTTTCCCTACCTCATATATGCTTTGAAAAGATAAACCATATCACTTATTCACTTAGAAGATATTCAATAGACTTGTGTATGTGAATGTATTTATGAGAGACTCCTTGAGGTGTCTTTATAATTTTTCAAAGTAACTTATCTCCTTAACTTTAGCGCTTCTTGTTACAACCACTTTACCCTTTAATTAATGACTTGTAATTGTTTAGGGGTTTCTTAACCATTCTTCGAGATTTCCAACTTCAAGAGGGAATAACTCCTCAACCGTGAGGAACCACATGACGTACCACCTACCATTGGAAATGAAACGACAAGGAATATTCATCTATGAGTGTGTTACATGCATTTACATTTTCCTTCATGTCCTTATTCCTAGAACAAATTCAGGATTCATGACCATACCTCTGGGTATTCTCAACCCCTTATCCATATTTCTAGGTCTTCTTCTAGGGTTTACTAGGGTTGACATCAATGCTTCTATAGTTCATCTATATTTGACATCAATTACAACTAACTTCCCAACAATCTCCCCCTTTGGAATTGATGGAAACACTCATACTCCACCTGTGACCAATTCTCCTCATGTTTATCTCCTCATGTTTCTCTCCCCCTTTGACATCAATGGCAAATGTTAACTCTCTTTGGGGAGGCTCCCCTGTCTTCATTCTTCTCTTGATCTTTCTCTTCTCTCTTGATATCAATAGCAAAGAGTGACCCCCCTTGACAGTATACCTTCTCTAAATAATCTTTCTCTGACTTTATGCTTTCCCACTATCTTCATGTTTCTATTCTGCTTTTGTTCTTTTTCTTTCCCTTTGACATAAGGGTGATTTCTTTTGACAATTTCTCTCCCCCTGTCTTATTTTACAAGATGTTGTGTATATTAATGTGGGGCTTCTTTTACTTGCTTCCTTTCCTTTCTTCTAACGCTTCTTGTCCATTGATTCTTCCTCTTGTAATTCACTAACATTTATAAAAAGAATTCAAAGTTACTTGACTTCAAATCTTCATAGATTACCATGCTTCTTGCTTAGATATCAATGACCATATCATTCAACAAATTCCTTCTGACAATACATTTTCTGCTAACGGTTTCTCTTCCCCTGTGATGTTGTTCCTTTCACTGCTTTCCTTCCTGCAACTAACTGATTCCACCTGCCAATACACTTTCATACACTATCATATATCTGTCTATACATATCAAATATCTCATGAATCCATATATGTCCATATGTCACAAAACTGTCCATGGCTCTACTACTCAACTGCACACAATGTTGACCCATCTGTCACTTTACCACTCTTAAGACTTCTTTGAATCTTCTGCAACTTATCACTACATATTCATGCTTTTCAAGTTGTTTGTTCAATCTACAAATCAAACTCTACATGTTTGCAAATATGTACTCAATATTTCCCTGTTTGAATACATGTCTGGAATCCTTTGTACAATCATGAATCTATGTCTGAAAAGTGTGCCACTGATATTGTTCGTAAATGTCAGTTGAAACCTACATGGGAATGTGTTCCGAAAGCTTCTCCTCAAATAATCAAACTGTCACAAGACATTCTACACTTTTGTCATCAAACCATTCTGAAATTACCATTCCAAAATCTACAAACACTTCATACTACTAGAAATATAGTTCTCTGATCTATAGAGCTATTGCTTAGACTCCCCCTCTTCAATATTCATATTTACCAGGAGTATCCAAGTCAGATAGCTCAAAAATGTGGAGGAAGTTGCCCTAATGTGGATTAATATTCCTCTACATCATCTTCCTGAATTTTGACATCTTCCTATTTTCCTGTAGATTCATCATGATCTCGTACAACTGGAAATCCTGAGAGTATGACTTCTGGAGCTAATTCATTCAATTGCTATTGTTTTATTTTCCAAACCTTCTTATGTATGATATCAATGTTCTATTTCATGGAAGTATCCATCATGCTTCTACAATTATGAGTTATGTGCCCATAGTTATGGAATTTGTAACATTCAATATTGTATGGGGCCACATAAGTATCTCTTGCTTGAACATTTCTTCCATAAGCTCTGCAATCTACAACTTTATGTCCAAAGTTATTACAAGTAAAACAATAACCATAAAAGAAACTTTGATACCTGGAAGTAAATGATCTTCTTTGTGATGTAATCCTTTTGAATTCATGCCTTGGTTGATCACAATATTATCTTATGTTGTTTCCTTCGCGATGATTGAAGCTTCTTCTATACCTGAAAGTGGAGGGTCTTCTTTGATATCCATCTCTTATGTAATCTTCTTCATTTATGGAATGTTCTCCTTTGAGGGCTCTCATACTTCCTTCTTGGTAGGGCCTCTGATGACTTCACATAACTCTTAGCCTTCTCTCCATTCTTCCTTTCTAGTAACTTGTAACATTTCTCTTCAACTTTATCTACTGATGGTGTGGATTTTCCCCTCTCTTCAATGTTCTTGTTGAGCTTCTCAACTTTGATTCTTAAGGTAACAACTTATTCTTCAAGCTTCTCAAATCTTCTTCTCTCTTCATCATCTGAATCTTCATGACTTCTTGTGTTCTCTTTGCTTCTTCAAGTTGGGCCTTCAAGGTAATGATTTCTTCTTCAAGTTTTCTTTCTTGTTGATTGAATTCTACTTCAAGCTTGTTTAAGTCCTTGGATATTTCCTTAAGATGTCTTGCCAAGATTTATTCTCTCTTCTCTGCTTCCTTTCTTTGTGATATTATTTCGGCTTACAAACATTGTTTCTCTTTTAATTGATCTTTGAGATTTTATTAAATCACTTTGGATTCATCCAACTGAGATTTTAGATTTAAGAAAACCTACCTGACTTCTCCATAAACTTATTTTGTCTTGATCAATTATTCCTTGAGGAATTTGTTTTCCCTTCTTTCTTTATTTATCTCACCTAAATCACTGATTAGTGCAGCCTCAAAGTCCATTACATTTGCTTAATTGTATTCTTCTTCTAAATCTGTTTGACATGGTGAGCATATTTCTTCTCGTTCAGCTTCAACATATTATTTATTCTAATTAGTTGGCTCTGTGATAAGATGAGATTCTTTAAAGTAGATATTATGTAGCTTATCCCAAAGTTCTTTGGTTTATGAACATTTTATCACTTTGTCTTTAACCAAATCACATAATCCTTCTAGAATGAAATTCATTGTTATTTTGTTGTTCCTTTTCAATTCCTTCTTGGTTGCAGTCTTCGAAGGTTTCTTTGTAGCAATGTATCCTAACACAACTGATTTCCAAACATCATACCCCTATGCCTGTAAAAATACTTTCACCATGTTTCTCCATATCTCATAGCTTAGACCAATCTGACCATCAAACCATGGTATTTCACTAACTTTGTATCCATTATCTATGATAGACATGATCTACCTTCCAGTAGTTAAATTTTTTGTTGAAGGAACCTACTCTGATTTCAATAGTTGGAATACTGAGAGGGGGGAATTAGTATGAGCACAATATACCACTTTCAATCATAATATATAAAATTCAACTTTATCAACAGTATATCATTTATGATTGAATTCAATATATCATGAGCATATAACCATAAGCAGTACCATTCAAAAATATCACATCAGCTACATAGTACACCAGAATTTATGTGNAAGCACCAACTTCCCAATTCTCCATCACCAACTGGAAGGAGGCTCCAACCCCCTATTTACAAGCTCCAACCTAAAGGAAGCTACAACTCCTTGAATTCTCCAGCTACGACTGGAAGGAGGCTCCAACCCCCTATTTTACACACTCCAACCTGAAGGAAGCTCTAAATCCCTGTGTTCTCTGGCTACAACCAGAAGGAGGCTATGACCCCCTGATTTATAGGCTCCAACCTGAAGAAAGCTGCAACTTCCTGTGTTCTCTGGCACCAACCGGAAGGAGGCTACAACCCTCTTTCCTTGCCCCATACTGCCTCCCTGAAATATAAGTGTAGACTCAAACTGTCACTACCACTGGTAAACCTGTAACTGCTACTATCATTGTCACATCAACCTGTCAATATCATTGTCACATAAACCTATCATTGTCACTATCACATCAACCTGTCACTGTCACCACCACTTTCACGGTCACTGTCACTAATATACCATCATCAACTGGACCAAATCATACACCAAGACCATCACCAATAACATCTCTCAACCAGATTCCCAACATCATCAAGGAATGATTCATACATATACCAAAGTATATTTGAAACAATGTGCCCAATATCCAAAATGCTCCTCAAACCAATAGATACGCCATAAACTATGTACCATGAGATGAGCCTCAACCATATACCATATCACTCATGAAATGAATCAATCATGCCATACACCATGTACCATAACATGTATCAACCATGTACCAAAACCTGTACCATAACATGTGCCTCAAGCATGTACCAAAATTACCAAGCATGCCTTAAGCATGTACCAAAACATCCAACGCATGTACCTCAAACGGGTGCCATAACATAATCAAGAAGTGCCTCAAAAATGCATAAATATCACCAAGAAATGTACCTCATACATGTGCCAAATATATTCTTCACACCATGCAATGATGCACCTAATATGTGCTTCAACCAAGTACCAAATAATGTGCCTCATACATATGCCACCATATACCGAGAGTATACCTCAACCAACAGTACAAAGATGTGTCTATAACAACCATGACATATACCAAACCAGATACAAAGGTATACCTCTAACAATGTATCATGACATCACTTAATCATGTAGCAAAGATGTACCTTAATGCATATGCCCACATATCCAAACCATGCCTCAAGCATGTACCAAGACAAAACCCTTAAAACTCATGTAAAACATACCTCTAATTCCGTAATAGACCTGGTGCATTAGATTACAGACCTGTAGCTCTTCCTTAGCCTCAACAACTTGGTACCATCATCCTCCTCAAAACCTTTTCACAGATTCGTGACTTGTACACTATCAACCCACAGATATCCACTCTTTGCACTTCTATGACCCATGTACATCCATTCCTTGCCCACTATCAACCCACATATAACCTATCTATGCTTTGCTACACTGTGACCCACATACATCTATGCCTTTCTAAGTTGTGACCCATGGATAACCTTAGAAATCTAGTTTAGTCACATCCATACACTTCGCTCCTTCAGACTTCCCTACCTCAGATATGCTACGAAAAGATAAACCATATCACTTATTCACTTAGAAGATATTCAATAGACTTGTGTATGTGAATGTATTTATGAGAGACTCCTTGAGGTGTATTTATACTTTTTCAAAGTAAATTTTCTCCTTAACTTTAGGGCTTCTTGTTACAACCACTTTACCCTTTAATTAATGACTTGTAATGGTTTAGGAGTTTCTTAACCATTCTTAGGGGATGCCAACTTCAAGAGGGAATAACTCCTCAATCATGAGGAACCACGTGAAGTACCACCTACCATTGGAAATGACACGACAAGGATTATTCATATATGGGTGGGTTATATGCATTTACATTGTCTTTCATGTCCTTATTCCTCAAACAACTTTGGTCTTCATGACCATAACTCTGGGGATTCTCAACCACTTAGCCATCTTTCCAGGGCTTCTTCTAAGGTTGACTAGGGTTGACATCAATGCTTTTAGAGTTCATCTAGAGTTGAAATCAATGAAAACTTACTTTCCATCATAATATAACTCAAATTCCACATGATAACGACAACAACAAGTGTCACAGACAGTGATAGGTTTAACATACCATGGTTTTTGTTGCACAAATGTATTGATGGACATATTAACTTGACTGTGCTCCTCTTTGAACATATTGAACAATTATATTTGTGCCATTTCCAATATATGTTTTGCATGGTAGTCATACATATTTCGTGTCATTCTTCATCGCAACACATCCCTTACATTTGGTGAAACATGAGAATTTGCCAACCAATATTGATGGGCCATAGCTTTAACATTTTCTGCAAGTCTATCTTTGTAGGGTCATCTACAAATAATTTTCCAACAAGCAAGTTCATCATTTGCATCTATTTGCAATCATAATTTTCTATGTTTGTATAGTTTTTTTCTTGAGGTTCCCATCACTTTGGCCATCTGTTGTGTCAAACAATCTTTTTTATTACTAGATGAAACAATTGTTGTTTGTATTATTCTATGTGAAACACTCACATCTTTTTTCTATATTTTCCAAAAGATTTTAATGCATCTATTATATTTTCAAAGACATTATCTTTCACCTTTCTATCTTTTGTCGATTTTTCAATACCCAATAATGATGTAGCTTATTTTAACTTTGTTGACTTTATCAAACCTTTCAAAATTTGAGCTTGTGTTGTTACTGATTCATTTTTTAAAAACTTATCATAAATCATTTCTACACGATATCGTATAGTTCATGGTCAGGTTTTTGTCCCTAAATTTGTCTCTATCAACATTTTCTAACATTTCATAATCAATGTTGATATCACCTACATAAATTTCAATCTAATTTAAAAACATGAATTAAATCTATTAAATTTAGAAACACTTGAAATAACATAGATTCAATTTTCTGAGTTTTAAACATAAAATTTTCAAATACATGTTGTATAAAAATTGTACAAATTTAAATTAGACATTAAAAAATAAACAAGCAATCATAAATTAATTAAAATCT
>SNQJ01S0126637.1:11780-26315 GCA_010110895.2 Picea sitchensis
GCTTCATTTTCGACTTCAACGACTTCATCAATGTTATGAGGCAAATCTATTTTTGTTTTTCTGTTTTTTGCAAAATATTTTCGAAATTACAATCAATTATATTAGACAATATTTTTTTGAATTCTAAACATTATCTATAATATGTATGCCTATATCTGGTTTGATTTATTCCTGTTGAACATCGAGAGGCAAATCTCTAATTACATTATCATCACTCGTTCCTTCAATATTTGCACATTCTTGTTTCTTTCTTCTATAGTAATTTTTCGAATGTTCTTTACAACGAGTATCACCTTAAGTGTGTTCTTATTTTCTCTTGTGCTTCTTGTTTTTTCCCATGATTATTCAATTTGTAAAGGTTTTTAAAAAAACTCAACATTTTATAACAAGAAATATAATTTCAAACATCAAACTTTATAGCTCAATTTTTTTTTAAAAGAAATTAAAAAAATTAATTTTATAACCATATCTTTAAAAAATTGGAAAACAATTCTCAATAAACCAAGGTTCTTTAAAATAAATTTTGGATAAAAACTTTAAACAAAAGTCAAAAAAACTTTGATATTGAAAAAAATTGCTTGAGAAAACCTTCCTTAGAACAAAATTTATTCAAAAAGAATATTGACTTTGAAAGGAATTGTTTAAGAAAACTTACCTTAAAAAAATATCTTTGATATAGCAAGAAATTGCTTATGAAAACCTTCACTTACAAAGTTGAAGAAAATCTTCAATTTAGATGAAAACCTCCACTTACAAAAAAATTGTTGAAGAAAATCTTCAATTTAGAAAATGTTGCCCCAATAAGGGAAAAGTGGCAAAAATGTTGCTCCAAAAAAAAGAAACTAATGAAAATGCAGAGTGAGCTTGTTGCAAAAATGTGTTAATAGAATTTTGGCCGACGGTATTTATATATTTTCATGCCAAATTGTTGTGTCCCCCTATTTTTTCCCGATCGACGCATGTTTCTATTTTCCACTTTTTAGCTGAAAAGATGTTTTCAACCAAAAGTTAGTTTTTTTTTTGGGCAAAAAGTTAGTCTTTCTGTTAAAACTAACTTTTGATCGAAAATAAAAATAAAAATCGCTTGAACTATTAATTTGACCAAAAACCTGTAACTATGGTATTGTTCATAAAATTGTTGGTTCACTTCAACTTACTCCAACTTTGGAAGGAGTGGGCTCCTTAAAATACTATGAGTCTAGTTTCAGAACTAATACCAACATTTTTAGAATTGAATCTACTTTCATTTGATACAATATGTATTCAATTTAATTGATTTTTAGTAATTTTAATTAATTTTATATAAAAAAAATCTGCATATTATTTTTAGATGACATAATGATTCAGTAAAATGAAAAATCAATATCTGCAATAATACACAGTAAAAACTTATGGAAAATTTATATCACGGAACCTTTCACTCTCCTCTTCAAAAGGGTATTTTTAGATTTTAGTTTTAAAAAAAAATTAAGGTAGATACATGGTTTCGTACTAAATGTGTTTAAAATCTATAACTTTTTCAGATTTATCAAATTCAAAAAATTGTAGTAATTATAATATCCATTCGTTAAATTCAAAACTATAGTCATACTTTAATAGAGTCTTTATATTGTTGCAACATATTTCATTTTTCATAAAAAAAAGTTTAATAATGAGTGCATTCACGTCAAAAAACATAACTCATTATCAGTCCCTTCATTTTTAAGGAACATACTGTCAATCAATTGCCAAATTGACATATCAAATTTCAATAAAAAAAAATTCAAAAAATAATCAATAGAAAGCTAACAAAATTCATGACAATTTTTGTTTTCATTGTAAAATGAAATTCTAAATAAATAAAAAATACTTTTGTTTACCGGAAGTTGAAAAACTTATGAAAATATATTTTATTTTCTCAAAAACCAAGGAAAATCGACATCCACATTCATGATTTTACCCACCGCAACATTTTTCTAACAACAAGGTGACTTGTCCAATGGAAAACCAAACTCTTAATATGCTTTAACCTCCAACCTAGGGGAAATTTGCACATAGCATGACAGGGCTTGACTTTTCATACATAAAAAATAAATAAAAAATCTAACTAAACTTGGTTGTTTTACCCCCCAACCCCTTTGATAAATTTGGAGGTCCATTCCCATAATGACCTTTTTAGAAAGCCACCAAAAGGCATATGCAATTGATTTGATCTTGCACATCTGATCCGGATTGAGGAGCAGAACGAACTAATTAGCAAACTTAATACAATAAACATAGAGATATGAAGAATAACACAAATATCTAGTGAACAATATCTTCTATTAAATAATGAAATAGGCTGAAACTGTAAAACTACAGAACTAAAACTTGCTCGAATGGTGGTAGCTATCTCTGAGAAGAGATGTGGCTGCTACGTGCATCCGTTTGAGAAGAATGGAATACAATGAGGCTCCAGAGGCCTTTTTGATATTACTCATGAATGCCAAAACCATAGACATCCAAAAACCTAACCCTAGAAGGTGAAACGCTAAAAGTCATGTGGGCCCTATGGGTAAGTTGGTGTAATTTGGTACCTCAACTTCCTACGGCCGTAACTTTTGCATACGACCTCCATTTTAGGCGTGTGATGGCCTGTTGGAAAGGTATTTCAGAGAACTACACATTACATCATCAAACTTTGACTCTGTCTATAGTTTGACTGTGGCGAGCCAAAAAAACAATGTTTAGGGACCCAAAACGGCCCTAAAAGTACAGCAAGATGTGTTGACATGAAAACATACAAAATAATCCAATTGGATTAGGCGAGAGGCCACCCGTATCCACCTGGAGGATGTGTGAGGCTTCAGACAACCCCATAAGTCTAGAACCCACAATTACAAAGCAGTACAGATGAACGTGCTGAACAAAAAATGGACATGAGGAGCCCGTTGGAATAGTGGGTGGCCACCAATATCCACCTATATCAATCCTCCCCCGTTAGGAAGAAATGGTCTCCATTGCATTGAGTTCCCCCATCAGGTGAGGAAAATTTTGCTGGGTCTGGCCCCGAGTGAGCCACTTTCCTTGGTGTACGAGTTGCCCTGCCTTGACAAACCGATAAAGTTGGATCTGTTGCTGGCGAGTTCCCTTGATTTGTGTGTCTACTATATGATCAGTGGATGCTTGTTGTTCTACAATCTCAAAGGTGTCTAGTAATGGTGGAAAATATGGCTGAAGGAGATCCACATTGAATACTGGATGCAAACCAAGGAAGGGTGGAGTGTTGAGCTCAAAATCATTTCTACCCATAGCATTGGTGATAGTGTAAGGCCCATAACGAAGTGGGCGAAGCTTATGATGGGTCCTGGTGAGACACTCCTTCTGTAGATTTAACCAGACTTTGTCGCCAACCTGAAACTGGTGTGGTACCATGTGTTGATCATGGTGTTTCTTGTACTTAACATTCGATTTCTACAAAATATCCTTGACCTATTAGCGGATGTGTTGAATCTGCTCAATGAATCTGGTGTCTTTGTCGATCGCATACTAATCAGGGGAAGAGTTTGTCTATGAGGTGGTAAGAGAATGTAAAACATCAATGGGTCCCAAGGGTTGGAATCCCAGACCCACCTGAAATTGGCTATGGCTAGTGGAACTATGGAGAGCCTTGTTGTAACTGTTTTGGACATATGGGAGACTCTTGTCCCATGTATGTGGATGCTTATAATTGTACATGCACAGGATGTGCACAATCATCCGATTGACGACCTCTGTTTGGCCATCGGTTTGGGGGTGAAAAGCAGTGGATTTTGTTAGCTTGGTGTCCAACAAAGACCAGAGACTCGACCAAAATGTATTGAGGAACCTGTTTTCTTGGTCGGAGATGATGGTATGTGGTATCCCAAAGTGGACCCACACTCGTTAGAAGAAGATTTTGGCAGTATATTCCACTATGAAATTATTCTTACAGGCTATGAGGATGGCCATCTTTGAAAACTGATCAATGACCACAAACATGCAGTCATTTCCTTGCTTGGTGGATGGAAATCCAGACATGTAATCCATTGAGATGGATTCCCAAAGCTTCTCGAGAATAGGAAGAGGGGTGTATAAGCCTTTATTCTTGATGGTTGGCTTGGCAATGGAACAAGCAGTGCAAGATCTGATATACTTGCTGACGTCCTGTCGAAGTTTTGGCCCATAAAAATGTTTTTGAAGAATGGCCACAGTTTTCTCTACGCCAAAATGTCCTGCCACCCGACTGTAGTGGGATTCCCAAATCAGGTTTGCATGCTCACTTGTAGGAACAAAGAGATGGCCCAGGTGGAATAAGAGTTCTTCTTGAATGTGAAAATTAGTGACAGTTGCACCTGTACCCAAGAGATGGTAGGTGGTGGAAAAGTCTGGATTGTGTTGATAAAGTTGGGGCCACTCATATGATTCATGTCCACATGAATGGAGCACAATGGTGAGTGCATCCACAGGAGGCCAACTGAGGTAGTCAACAACATGATTGGAGATACCTGTCTTATACTTTATGTTGATATGGAACTGATGCAGGTAGGTGGATCACTTATGATGGTGGTCATTCTGCAATTTCCCCTGTGTCTGTATGAACTGCAAAGGCTTGTGATCAGAGTGTATGATCGTCTCTTTCCCCAAAATGTAATTTTCCCATTGACGGAAGGCTTGTACAATGGAATACATTTCATTGTCATAGGTGGGGTATTTTTAGACAGTATCAGATAGTGTCTCACTATGGTATGCCACTGGATGCTCGTGCTGAGTGAGAACTACACCCACAGCATAGTCAAATGCATCAGTCTCAATCTCGAATGGTTGCTATAGATCGGGCAAGGGGAGTACTGGAGTTGAGCATAAGAGATTCTTTATATAATAGAATTTTAATTCCTACTCCTTCTCGCACACGAACTTGGCCCTACCACTGCCCTTGGTCACCTCGCTGAGGGCCCATGCAATATGGGAGAATCCCAACACAAACCGTTGGTAGAAGTTGGCTAGTCCCAAAAAACTCTGAAGCTCGGTCAGTGTGGTTGGCACTGGATAGTAACGGATGACTTGGATCTTAGATGGATCAACATGTACCCCATTATCATCAACAATGTAGCCCAAGTATTGGACCCTGTTCATGCCAAAAGATAATTTTTCCAAGTTGGCATAAAACTTGTGCTGCCGCAGAGTGCTAAAAACCTGTTGAATATGCCGCATGTGCTCCTCCCACGTTCTGCTGAAGATGAGGATGTCATTCAAATATACTACCACAAAGGAGTTGGTGAAGGGTCGCAATACATCATCCATCAATCTCATGAAAGTGGCTGGTGCATTTGTTAAGCCAAAGGTCATGACTAGCCATTCGTAGAGACCTTCTTTAGACTTGAAGGTTGTCTTCCATACATCAATTGGTTCGATGGGAACTTGGTGGTAGCAAGAATTTAGGTCAATATTGTTGAATAACTTGGCCCCCTTGAGTTGGACAAGAAGGTCATCAATCCTGGGAATGGGGTAGCGGTTCCTGACTGTGATTTTGTTTAAGGCTCTGTAATCAATGCAGAGTCACCAAGTCACGTCCTTCTTCTGCACCAGTACAATCAGGCTTCTGCAAGGGGAGGAGCTGGGTTTGATGTGCCCCTTTTGAATAATATCACAGATCGACCTAATTTCGTCTTTCTCCATCAGTGAGCACCGATAGACTGGTCCATTAGGTAGAGGTGCGTCAGGGGTCAGATCAATTGGATGCTTGACTTGGGCATGTGTCGATACCCCTATAGGTGAGGAGAAGATGTCTTTGTATTCTTCCACGATCCCATCTACTTGTTTTTTTTTGCAAAGAGAGGCGTTGTGTAGAGTCCACGGATGTGGCGGTGACCTTCTGCTTACTGTGATAATGGATCACAAAGAAGATGAACTTCTCGGTCTGTGAAATGACCTTACTGCATTGCTTAGCAAAGATTAAAGAAACAAAAGTAGGTGGCGCTACCTCTGGGATCCTGTACAATTGTCTACCCAAAGTAATAATAACATTGTAGGGTCAAGATTCATACACAGCATGAAGCTTCCACAAATATGGTTTTCCTAAAATAAAATCACAAACTTCAAGGGGAGCAATATCACACAGTACCTCATCTTTGAAAGGCTTGATGTCGTAGGGAAGATGACACTGTTGGCTGACATGAAGATCTCTTCCTTGGTGAAGCCAGCCGATGGCGTAGGGATGTGGGTGTGACGTCATTGGCAGGTCTAGCACTTGATGACCTCTACTAAAATAAGGTTCTTCTGACTACATTTTTCGACAATGAAATGAATCAGAGCCCCCTTGACCCACATCTGTGAGTGAAATAGGCGTTCCCCTTCCTCTGGTTTTCTCGGACAAACTTTGGTGGTATCGATAGGGGCATTAGGTTCAACATCGATAATATACTTCCCTCCTTTAGGATTTTACTCAGAATCAGAATCGTACTCTGACTTGGAAGCCTTCAGCTCAGCCATGAGGGACTTCTTGGAGCGACATTCTTCGATGTTGTGCCAAGGACTTTTATGGTACTCACACCATTTTTGAGTGTCCTTCTTCGTCTTCTCATTACCCTTCTTATGTTGCATCTTGGACCAGTTTTCCTAAGGGTGGCCATATCAAATTGGTCCCTTGTTGTGTGGGTTGGGGCTACCTTTTCCTTGCTTCGGTTGTGAGGGGTTTGCAGATCCAAACTCTCGTCATTTCTACTTAAATTTATGCTCGATCTTGACAGTGTATCTATAAGTCGTGCCCAATGAGGCGATGTCCAGGAAATCCATTTTTGTTTGAATGTATATATGAAAATAGTCATGGTATTTGAGCACTAGATGACACTCAGAGTCTTTTTTACCCAATTTGGTGCATAGGGTATGGAAAATATTGGTGAAATCTAGTACTGTCTAATCCCTTTCTTAACGTAGGGTGGTCCATCTGGTGTACTGGTCCTTGTAGCTTCCAACAGGGTAGTATTGTTCTTTAATGGCATCTTGGAAGGAATCCGATGTAGGGGCCACCACAAATATTGCAGATTCCTCCACGGCCCTTTGCTCAGAGTAAGTATCCCACCAGTCTTTAACATGGTGAACGACCTTGAGGAGTGCAAAAGTGATATTTTGCCTATAGAAAAAATTATGGACCGAAAAATATCCTTCAACCAGATTCAATCATTTATCTACATCATCTGCATCTATCAGTCCTTCAAATAATGGAATATCAAAATTTACCTATACCTAGAAGGGGGTTGCATGGCCGCTTGATGAAGATTTTTCTCCCATGGGAAACCGTCAAAGGATCAACGTGAATTTGTCCATCATTTCGTTCCTTTGTCGTGCGAGGGATTCCTCGAGCAAAATTTTAATAGGATCTCCTACTCCATCATATTTATTTTCATATCCCATGGGTTTTTTTCAGGCTCGGTGCCACCGATATTGTAATGGCTCGATTGGTTCAAGTCCCAACTTCTTGTACCCAAACCTTGTCGGGGACATGCACGAAGAAAAATAAATGAAGAGAAGACCACTCTAATACCACTAATCCGGATTTAGGAGTGGAACAAAATGATTAACATACTGAATACAATAAACATGGAGATATGAAGAATAACAAAAATATCCAATGAACAATATCTTCTATTAAATAATTAAATAGGCTGGAACTGTAAAACTATAGAACTGAAACTTGCTCGAATGGTGGTAGATATCTCTGAGAAGAGATGTGGTTGCTACGCGCATCCGTCTGAGAAGAATGAAATACAAGGGGGCTCCAAAGGCCTTTTTGATATTATTCTTGAATGCCAAAACCCTAGACATCCAAAAACCTAACCCTAGAAGGCGAAACACCAAAAGTCAAGTGGGCCCTATGGGTAAGTTGGTGCAATTTGGTACCTAAACTTCCTAGGGTCGTAACTTTTGCATATGACCTTTGTTTTAGGCGTGTGATAGCCCGTTGGAAAGGTATTTTAGAGAGATACACATGCTTCCATCAAACTCTGAATTTGTCTATAATTTAAATATGGCAAGCCAAAAAAACAATGTTTAGGGCCCCAAAACAGACCCAGAAGTACAACAAGATGTGCTGACATAAAAACATACAAAATAAGCCAGTTGGATTAGGCGAGAGGCCACCCGTATCCACTTGGAGGATGTGTGAGGTTTCAGATAGCCCCAGAAGTGTAGAACCCACAATTACAAAGAGTACAAAAGAACGTGTTGAACAAAAAATGGACATGAGGAGCCTGTTGGAATAGGTCGATGGCCACCAATATCCACCTGGATCAACATCGCTATCACATTTCCTAATTGTATTAGTGGTCATTTTCTATCTTGTAAAGAAGGAAGAGGCCTAGGACATTAATCACTAGTTCCTCAAGATTGATAATTGTCTATTTATGATAAGGTTGTTTATATATCTAGCACTTGGATAGGTTACTATTTGGTAGTGAAGGATATGGTAGAAATACACAATCATTAACATTGAAGTACACTCTTCAAGGAAACAACTATCCTTGTTTGACAGTGAATGTTTTCTTACCCTTCTTCTGTAGCAACTCATATTAATCATTCCCCATTGGTCATGCTTCCATAAGAACATCATTGTAGTGGTTGGTTTTGCAAAATAATGAAATATGATCTACAAAGGCACCGACAAAGACATAAAAAACTGAATGGAGTATGTTCTATATAATTTCAATTCAAAATTGATAAGTTGAAAAAATGATAAAACTATATGGAAATGGCTTACTTAGTTTCCCATATGGATTCAGTGGCTTATATTTGAAGATGGAATTTTTAGTCAAATTGTCTGTAACACACCCAACCCATAAGTACACTTTCTATGGATGGGGCATCAAAATTTTGCTTACTTTACTTCATCTCGAATCCCTTTTCATAGGTCTCCATCCTCTTCTACTCAACCTTATCTTTCTAACGGCTGCTACCAGGCTTAAATCTGAGCTTTAGATTGCAATTTATTGCCTCTAGAAGATCTTCGAGCGTTATTAGTCAAGAACCATGTGGCACCCACATGGGTCCATCTCATTCGTACCATCTCTAGATTCCTACATCCTCGGTGGAAGTCCATCCATTGTCCAATCCAACAGTGGGACTGAGCCTCATTTAACATAGTGGCTAGAGGGGGGTTCGACATTCGACGCTTCGGCGTTGAACGCCCCTTTTCCTTTCTATGTGTCTATCCCCCGGAGTCCTGAACTCCCGAAGGAGACCAAAATCTCTCCACGTGGCTCTAGCCTTCGGACCTTTCGGTTTACCTACAACACTGCACCCCAAACCTCTAGACTTCCGAAGGGTTCACCCTTGCATGATGTGACGTATTAAATGTAGAGGTAAGGACAGGTGGGTCCTGAGTACTCCACCCACCAATAAGCTAAGTGAATACATTCCAGAGGGGTGAAACAAAGTAAGGAAGAGATGACATGTGTCCACTTCAGTGGGTGACACATGTCATGTTTAAATGGTTACATAGGGCCTATGAAACGTATGAATCCATATGACACGTGGCATGTTAATCATGGGTCCACGTCACCCTGGGTGACATCAACGTGCCACATCACTCCAGAATGATGGCTTTCTGACGCCCTTAGATCTCACGGTCAATATTTATCCACATAGATCCACTAATCTATGGCCTCTGATACTTCGTAACTTCGACATTCAGGGGATCCACTATGTGACCTCCTCCTTTCTCCTAGAGTGGTCAACGTCGGGCTGACTGCGGTCTAGATCTATGGTCACAGGAGATCCTGAAGAATCCCTAGATCTACGATTCGTGTTAATTCACAGCTCCAGCCTTTGGGGTTTCAACATTATGGCTGCTCCACTTTCCTAAAGTGTGACTTGGTCGAAGAGTCGTACACGAGTCCCTCCAGTAATTGATCAAATGGTTAAGAGGGGTTCTTAACGAACTCCCTAGATCCATGACTCACATCAATTCGTAACTCCAGCGTTCAGGGAATTTGGTGCTATAACACCTCTGTTCTCCCAAAATAGTCAACATCGAACTTACTTCGGCGTAGACCAACGACTAAGGGAACTCTCGAATACCCTTGGATCTGTGGCTTGCGATACTTCATGATTGGTAAGTGGGTCAGGGTTTAATGGTGGGATAGGTCTATATGCAATGGTTAGGGAAACCTCTAGACATCGATCAACGTCATGGTTAACCGTGTCAATGAGTTACCTTTGACTGGTTTGAAAATGGTAGGGTCATAACACCCTGGAGCTCTGATGCAGGAGCATCATTAGCAAACACACGTGGAAGGAAAACTCAGCATCCAAGAATCGTTTTAGAATCTAAAACACTAGGAGTTACTGCACATATTTCAGAACTGATTGGAAACAAAAGAAGATCAAGAGTTTGGCAGCGGATGATCACGAGTGATCTGGAGTTCACTTTGGATCTTGAATGTAACTGAAAATTAGGTAGCAGTCATTTTTTGTTTTTCGTGTAGATGAGTAGTCGAGGGGGACCCTAAGGACTCTCCAAGATAAATAGAGGTTTTGTACGCCCAAATGAGGCTGCTGCGAGTTAGTAGGAACTTTCTAAGTTTTAAGTTATTGTTTTGATATTAGTTGTAGCCATTTACTTTTGAATGAATATGACAGAAGAAAATTGATTCAAATGCATAGCACTATTACTGTTGAAATTCTCTGTTATTGAGTTCTTCATAAACGAATGAATTTTGTTATGGATGGATGAAACTATGAATGTTAGTATAAGTTTCAATTGTTTCTCTTTTTTTGAGTGAGTGCATGGTGTGCACACAGAATGCAAGGAGTGTGTGACATGATCTATTTTGATTATGAAGATCAGAAAAGATAGCATGAAGCTTCCCCTTTGCGAGGAGTGCAAAGCGACTGCTGCAAGGTGTGCACAGTCACCCGCAAGAACCAAGTCTTGTGTAAGAATCTGCTGCAAAGAGTGCACATATCCAGAGTTCGGCTAAGTGTCTAAGGGGCTCCATAAGATTCAAAGGAGTTATAGGTGAAATACTAGCTAAATCTGAGCCATCGAATCCAGAAAGATCTGGACCGTCGATTTAGTGCCATTGCAGTTTCGGATATCGAGAGAACAGAGATAAGGATACTCCCAAACTTGTGAAATGCAAAACTCCAAATTGATCATCATCGTTGATCAAAGGAAGTATTTGGACCGTCGATCTAGTGCCATCACAGAATTGAGGATTGGGAGAACGAAGGTGCGCCAACCTCCAAAGTCATGAAACGCGAAACTGCAAATCTATCTGAACCGTTAGATCATGGAATACCGTGAGTCATTGATCTGACGCTCTCAAGTATCAGTATTTCAAAAGTTGGGGGTCAAGATTGTAAATCAAATTGATTTTGGGAATCACGAGTCATGAAACTCTGACAAAGGAGGAAAAATTTGGACCATCGGATAGCGGTAGACTCAGGACCATCGATCCGTGAGTCATCGCGAGTTCGAATCTCGAGGAAATAGTAGTAATCATATTGCAAACCTTCGATACGCGAAGACCTGACGTGCTTGGAGGCAGGGCCCTAGGTTGCAACCAAGGTTCGCATCAGTAAATAAATAAGGGAGGAGCCAGAGACTCTTAGCCCATTTTGGGTTTTGGGGATTAGAGAATCTAGGATACCTCACAACGAGAGTCCCAGCATTGTGAAGCCCGACGCACCTTTTGAAGTTAATGTTGTGGTCATGCCAGTGGTCATGTGAAGTAAAGTCATGCTTAGCACTTATTCCCGTGGGTTGAGTTACATAGAGGACTTGTGGATATTTCATGAGGATTCCAGCAAGGAATCAAAGAGTTTTTCCAGCTCCAAGATTCAGAAGATCCAAAGACCGGGAGGTTAGAAGACCCTGTTGAGGTGGGTTCTGTATCAAGTGGTATCAGATATGATTTTTGTCTATAGATTTTAGGTGAAGGGGATAAAGGAGACGAAATAAATCTAAGCTACACTCTATGTGTGTGAGATAGTCAACACAATTCCACCGAGGAGACGATTGGAACAACTTTTAGCCAATCGGGTTGTAGAAAGGGAGATGTGAGAACTTAATGCAAGGTTAGAGGCGATGGAGGAAGTGCAGTGGAGAGCACCTAATACTGGAGACATCATCGATGCAGAGAGTGAAGAAGTAGAAGCCGAAGAAGATGCAGTAGAGGATGTTTCCAAGGAACGCTTGGTGAGAGCAGTTGTGAGATTGGGAGGGAGAGCCAAGATAGAGGTCCCGATGTATGAAGGAAACTTGGATGTTGAAGAGTTGTTGGATTGGATAAGATCCATGGACAAGCATTTCGACTATGAAGACGTCGATGAAGAGAAAAGAGTGAAACAAGCTATCACCAAGTTAAAAGGACATGCAACGTTGTAGTGGGATGAACTACAGGCTGAGAGGAGAAGCAAAGGCAAGAAGAAGATAAAAATTTGGGAAATAATGGTAGCCAAGATGAAGGCTAAGTTCATGCCCAAAGACTATCAAATAAACCTGTTCAAGAAGATGCAGAATGTGAGACATAAGGGGATGACAGTTAAAGAATACACAGAGGAGTTCTACAAGTTGAACATCAGAACTAGACAAAGATAAAAGGATGAAGAAAAAGTTGCCAGGTACATAAATGGCCTGAGGTATGAAATCTAGGATCAGATCAACATGATGTCAGTAAGGAAAGTGGAGGATGCATATTAGTTTTCACTGAAGGTGGAGGATAATTTGGTCAGGAGACAAAACCAACGAGGCAGAGGTAAAATCCCGGTCTCGAACAAAGGTAAGGGACTTTCCCATTACAAGGAACAAAAATCCAAATATGAGACTGAGAAACCACATAGTCACTGGGAAAGAGGAGGAAGTTCCCGAGGAAGACAAGAGGGTGGAAGAAGTTCTTCCATAGGAAGAGGAAGAATCCAAGGAGGAGACATGAGATGTTACACCTGTGGAAAGGTAGGACATAAGTCTTGGGAATTCCCCGAGAGAAATAAAGAAGGAGAAAGCGAAGTTCACATTTCGGAAGCACAAAGAAGAAATGTTGAAGTAGAAGGAGCAGAGGATGGAACTCTGAGGTTGAGAAAAGTTTTCTTGAAACTAGAGGCAGAAGTTGAAAAGTTAGTGTAGAGGAACAATATTTTTAGGACAGCATGCAAGACAAAGGACAGAGTCTCCAAAGTGATAATTGACAGTGGGAGCACTGACAACCTAGTATCCATAGAGATGGTGAAGAAATTGGAACTGGAGACAACTGCACACCTGAAGCCATACAAAGTCTCATGGTTGGAGAAAGGACACCAGGTAATGGTTACTAAACAATGCTTGGTTGAATTTAAAATAGGAGGATATAGAGATGAAATTATATGTGATGTAATTCCCATGGATGTATGCCATATTTTGTTGGGAAAACCATGGCAGTTTGATAGGAATTTCATTCACAATGGGAGGAAGTGTTGGTTGTGGAGCCAGATTATCTTCCTGATTTAGAGGTCTTTTACTTTCAGCCATGTTTATACCCCATGAAGTATTTACACCCTAAAAGTATGTACACTCTTCCACGCGGGGGAGTGCAGAGGGGGGTACCCCCTCTGCGGGGTCCGGGGGGGCTATCCCCAAGGCGGGGGGGTCTGGGGGAAAGTGGACCCCCAGTGAGGGTTCGGGGGCAGCGTCCCCCAATGGGGGCTCAGGGGAAAAGCCCCCGAAGCAAAAATTGCCTTGTAAAAGTATATTGTAATTTCATTGTAAATCTGGACCGTTCATTATAAGGTCGCAGATCTAACGATAGAGATTATGTTAGGGTTTTTTTTTTCCCTAGAAGGAANTATGAGGGAAATGTATTGCGACTATGTGTGTTGGCGAGTATTGTATTCTGAGAGAGAAGACTATGAGAGAAAGAAGAGGAAGTTACAATAGGTTTTGTTGTAGGTTGTATCCCTTCATTTTGTTGGATAATAATAAAGAAAGGACCTGGCAATTTCTCTGGTGGATGTAGCCCACACTGGGTGAACCATGTAAATCTGTGTCTCTCTTGTATTGTGTATCTTCTGTGTTTTTTTTCTACATTTGTTTTATTTTATTGCTCCGTGGTCCTATTTTTCTAACAACTGGTATCAGAGCATAAGGTAACTCGCAGGAAAAGAAGGTTCCTGGTTCGAGTGGGAGCAATGTCGGAAGATGGAAAGTTTAGGGTTGAGAAATTTAACGACCAAAACTACCAGTTATGGAAGATGCAGATGGAAGATTATTTATATCAGAAGGATCTATTACTACAATTAAGCGGAGTAGCAAAGAATCTGGTAGCCATGAAGGACGAAGAATGGTAGATTCTTGACAGAAAGGCTCTAGGAATGATACGACTGAGCCTGGCAGCATCGGTGGCTTTCAATATCTCGAAAGAAAAGACAACGAAGGGTTTGATGGATGCATTGGCCAAATTGTATGAAAAACCCTGAGTGTCCAATAAGGTATTTCTAATGAAGAGATTATTTAATATGAAGATGTCGGAAGGTGGGTCTGTTGCAGATCATTTAAATGAATTTAATACGGTTACTAATCAACTAAGT